>JAFHBV010000011.1:0-215952 GCA_019022785.1 Pseudomonodictys pantanalensis
ATACAGGANGNNCGCNTTACTGTCGTTGACGTGTAGGGCCTTGAGGTACTTGAGCCCAATTACCTTATCGAACTGCTCCATGGTCTCTGCGTAAGCCTCTGGGGTGCGGAGATCGTAACCTGCGGCGAACACGTGGCAGGTGTCCAAGCAGACACCGACGCGATCTTTCTCCTCGACCAGCTCGATGATATCGGCTAGATCGTTGAAAGTGCCGCCGATCGTGTTGCCCAGCGAGGCCATAGTCTCGAGGACTGGGATGACTTCGCCAGTCTTGGGGTCCTTGTGCGCCTTGTTGATAGCTTCGGCAATGAGCTTGATGCCGTTCTCGCGCGTAGTGGCATTGGAATTGCCCGGGTGAAAGTTGTACAGTTTGATGCCGAGCTGGTGACAGCGCGTAAGGTCGTCGTGGAACGATTTATAGGCTTGCGCCTTGCGATCTTCGTCAGGATGCGCAAGGTTGACCAAGTAAGAGCCATGAGGCAGGCAGCAGTCGCCCACTTCGATGCCGTGCTTGCTACATCCGTCGATGAAGAGCGTAGCATGCTTTGGGTCGAGGGCCGGGTTGTCCCACTTTCGCTGATTCTTGAGGAAGAGGGCAAAGGCATTCGCACTACGAAAAGTTAGCCTTAAGACGTTGATGGTGGAGTGGAACGTCACTAACCCAATGTGAATGAGGTTTGGGATGGCATGCATCACGCCTAGTGTACGCCCGCCCGGTCCGCGTTAGCAATGTTCTCCCGAAGTGCTACCATCAAATGACGGAGAATTGGGACACTCACCACCGGCAATGCTGACATGGGCACCAACACGCAACTTGCTGCCCTGGGTGCGCTCCTCCAATGGTGCGATCTCCTCCTCTTTCTTCTTCCTCTGGCGCTTCTGCTTGGTCTTGACCTCTGTGCCGTTCTCACCTTCCTTGAGCTTGATCTCGTCCTCAACGAACTCCTCCATCTTGACCTTGCGAGCCCGCCCTTTGGGCTTGGGTGCTTCGTCAGCATCGGCACTGTCCGAGTCCGCATATGTGACCTCCTTCACTGCTGCCCTTCGCGTGCGCTTGGTTGTTGTCACCGTAGTCTCGGCCTTGCGCTTCTTGCCGTTGACGACCTTCACTGACAAGTCCTCCTCAACTTCGGTAGCCATGGGTGCGACGAGATTGTTAGGAGCGGGTGAAAGCGAGGAGTCGGAGGCTGGTTTCGCTATTTTGCGAGCCATTGTTGCGATGGATCCAGTCGAGTTAATGGTAGACGAGATTGTGGTGTAGGGTTGATAAGAGAGGGGGGGTGCGCGTGGTAGATATGGGCGCGCTGCCCACAAAGCCGGGTGAGAGAAAACTGTCAAAGCAACGTAAGTAGGCGATGGGTCAATCGGGGGAGCAGACTAGCACTTACCTCGAGAGCACCGCCGGTCAATCTGAGCACGCGCAAACTGCTGCGTCAGGTTGCGGAGTCTGTATGGTCCCAATTGATGACGGAAGGAGTTCCCAGGGTAGTCAACAGCTCGTGATAGCTTCTTAGATGCTGAAGGATCGGGTGCTAGACGACTCGACCGGCAAGGACGCTCAGGGCGCGTGAGTGAGTGAAGGCGCAACTTCGATGACGCTTCCGGTCTGCAGGTACAGCTGCGCGACGAGCTAATCAGCGAGCGACTGGGGAATGAGCGGATAGAGAATAGGGGCTCGAAGGTGAAAAAAGCGATGAGGTTATGACCGAGCTTCATCCAATGCTATACGGGACTGAAGATGAGGTGAAAGTACTGGAGACTCGAGGTGTCGGCACGCGTCAAGGAGAAACGCCGACTCACGTGATGGCATTTAATCTGCCCCACAAAAATTTCGCTATCTAATCGGACCTCCGAGCAGAAATTCGACATCCCACCAGGCGCAGCAACGTCCACAGCAGAGGGCCACCACACCCTCCATACAGACTTCCTAAGAAGCCAATCGATCGAACCACCTTTACATACCCGATTTCACACCTCGCAACCGCACGAACCCCGTCGCGACCACCCTCGTCCCCAAACCACCACCATGCCCAAAGACAAACGAAAGCGACCCGGCAGCACGCCCACCTCGCCCTACGCCAAACCCGATGCGGCCGCCAAAGCCACGGTAAAAAACACAGTCTTTGGCATGAACACAAACCTGGGCCAGCATCTGCTCAAAAACCCGGGCGTCGCGTCCGCCATCGTCGATAAAGCCTCGCTCAAGCAATCCGACCACGTCCTGGAAGTCGGCCCCGGTACTGGCAATCTAACAGTCCTTATACTCAAAAAGGCAAAAGCCGTCACCGCCGTGGAAATGGACCCGCGCATGGCGGCCGAGCTCACAAAGCGCGTACAAGGCACACCCGAGGGCAAGCGACTAAAGGTGCTGCTGGGCGATGTGATTAAGACGGAGCTGCCGCACTTCGATGTGTGTATAAGCAATACGCCGTATCAGATCTCGTCGCCGCTGGTGTTCAAGCTGCTCTCCCTGCCCACGCCGCCAAGGACGTGCATACTCATGTTCCAGCGCGAATTCGCACTGCGCTTGTTCGCTAAGCCCGGCGAGAAACTGTACAGCAGGTTGTCGGTCAATGTGCAGATGTGGGCAAGGGTCACGCATGTGATGAAAGTCGGACGGAATAATTTTAATCCCCCGCCGCAGGTCGAGAGTAATGTCGTGCGCATAGAGCCCAAGCATCCGCGGCCGCAGATTAGTTATGAGGAGTGGGACGGCCTGCTGCGGATTGCGTTTGTCCGAAAGAATAAGACGCTGCGGGCCGGGTTCCTGGGTACGAGTGCCGTGGTCGAGTTGCTGGAGGCGAATTGGAGGGTGTGGTGTGCGCAGAATGATGTGCCTGTTGACGATTCGCCTCTCGATGGCAATGAGGAGACGGGTGCCGATGGCGCTATGGATGTTGATGTGGATGCTGGAGAGGAAGAGTGGAAGGGCTTCTCGGATCCGGAGATGGAAGATGATGAGGTGCCGGATTTCTTTAAGCAGGTGGCCAAGAAGACGAAGGGGAGTGGGAGGAAGAAGAGGGGGAGGGTGACGGAGTTAGTCAAGGAGAAGATTAGGAAGGTGCTCGTCGACGATACGCAGCTTGCGGAGAAGAGAGCGAGGATGTGCGATGAGGGGGATTTCTTGAGGTTGCTATATGCGTTTAATAGTGAGGGCATACATTTTGCGTGAGCGGGGGTGAGCATTGGGATAGATGGGATTGCATTTGTGGCGTTGATGGGATACCAAAAGGGAGCATTGCATCGGCGTTTGCACCGTAGGTTTTCATTGCGATGAGGAAAAGTTATATATCCTCTTCAAACCGCCTCACGAGCTGCCCCTTCTCTTGTAGATGCTCCTTCACCTGTTTCACCGTATACTCGCCTCTGTGGAACATACCCGCGCCCAACGCAGCATCTGTCTTCGTCTTCGCGAAGACTTCGTCAAAGTGGCCGGGATGTCCTGCGCCGCTACTTGCGATGACAGGGATCTTGATCGCGCTCTTCACATCGTTAATGAGTTCAAGATCGAAGCCGCTGTTCGTCCCGTCTTTGTCTATACAGTTCAGTAATATCTCGCCCGCGCCCATAGCTTCTACAGCCGTCACGAGTTGCCGGACGTCAAAGTCGCGACCTTCTCGTCCTCCCTTAATGGTGCACTGGTACCAGCAGTATTCTTCGCCATTCGGGCCAGGCGTGGATGTCCTGATTGTGTGGTGCGGCGTAGCATCTGGAGACGAGACGTATACGCGTCGTGGGTCCACGCTGATGACGACAGCTTGAAGGCCATAGGCGGCGGATATCGTTTCTATAGCCGTCGTTCCCGACAGTTTCTTGTCCCGAGCATAATACTCTTCCGCCGCCGTCACAGCATCGGACCCTATGCTTACTTTGTCTGCGCCAGACTTGAAGTACATAGTCGCGATGTCGAGCGCAGAGATTTTTGTCCCGTCCGTGTCCACTGTATCTCTTATGCCGCCCCCTATCGTGAGCGGCACAAAGACCGTCTCGCTTGTTCTCCGTAGGATTTCGAGCATTGGTGTGTCGGCAACAGGGCAGTTGCGGAAAGATGTGATGTTGAGGAATGTCACCTCGTCGGCACCTTGCTCGTAGTACTTCTTCGCCATGTCGACTGGCTTTCCGAGATTGCGCACTGCACCGCCAGTGTCCACACCCTTTTCTCGCACGTCGTATTGATCTCCTTTTGTTACTACCAAATCGCCCTGGTCGTTCGTTCGGACGTCGAGGCAGGCGATGACTCGGCGCGTCAGGCCTTCCCTCGTTTCGGCAGCGGGTGGTGTCTCGGGCAGTTTCTGTGATCGCTTCTGGTCGCAGAAAGCTTTTAGGACGCGCAATCCGGCGGCACCACTCTTCTCGGGGTGGAATTGTGTTGCGAACACGTTGTCCCTCGCTACAGCACCAACGAACTCTTCATCGCCATAGCGCGCGGTAGCCACGGTCCACCCTGCCTTCTCCAGCTCTCCTTCTGTGTACGGCGCAGCGTAGGCATGAACGTAATAGTACTTCGAGCTGGGTCGCAGACCGTATAGCGACTCATCCGTCACCTCCCCAGTCCGCAACGTGTTCGCGCTGTTCCAACCAATGTGCGGCACGCTCTTGTCCTTGTCGTCAAACTTCTTCAGCCTCAGGGGTATTACGCCCAACCCTTTGACCTCTGGATCCTCCTCCGAGCCCTCAAAGAGTGCCTGCAAGCCAACGCATATTCCCATAAACGGCTTCCCGGCTTCGATGTGCTTGCGTATCGGTTCGACGTAGCCAGCTTTCGCGAGCTGGGTCATGCAGTGTCCGAAGTGACCGACGCCGGGGATGATGAGTTTCTAGCCGCGCAGCTGCATCAGCGCATGTCAATTGGAGCAGCAAGACGCGATGGGGGGTGTTTACCTCTGCGGAGGGCACGTCGGCGGGCGACTTGACCCATTCGACTGTGTAGCCCACTTTTTCGATGGCGTTGACGAGCGAGCGCACGTTGCCGGCAACGTAGTCGAGGAGATGAACGGTCGGCATGGCGACTATAAAGGTCGGACGACTTGTGGGCGAAGAGTGCTGGAAGAGTGACGAAACTGAGTCAGTTCACGGAAATTTGTCTGGAGCTGCCCCGCGATCAGAGGGGCAGACAGGGGTCCCTCTTCCGGCTTAGCGCACTTCCAGAAAGTTCACGGCCTCCAATTCGAGATTTGAGCAACACAGTCGCGACAAGACTCTTCCCGCCACAGCCGCCGCGAACATGGTGCGCAGACTCAAGCAGTAAGTCAAATTGTGCAAAGATCCTATGCGCCGTCTAACCAGCGCAGCCACGAGCAAAAGCTCCTCCGCAAAGTCGACTTCACCACCTACAAATCCGACGCCAACCACCGCGACGCCGCCATCGTCCGCCGCTACGCCATCCAAAAGCCCGAAGACTACGCCAAATACAACCGCATCTGCGGTTCGCTCCGGCTCCTCGCGCACCGCCTCGCCGCCCTCGAACCCCACGATGAATTCCGCCGCAAGCACGAAGACCTCTTGCTCGAAAAACTCTTCGCCATGGGCATCCTAGGCACGGGCGGCGGTGGAAAGGGGAAATTGTCCGATGTGGAGCACAAGGTTACCGTGTCAGCGTTTGCGAGACGGAGACTGCCGGTGGTGATGACGAGGTTAAGGATGGCGGATCATATCCAGGCGGCAACCAAGTTTATTGAGCAAGGGCATGTGAGGGTTGGGACGGATGTTGTTACTGATCCTGCGTTTTTGGTTACCAGGTATGTAACATAACGCAGGTAATACGAAGAGCGAGGACTAATCGGGGCAGAAACATGGAGGACTACGTTACGTGGGTGGATTCGTCGAAGATCAAGAGGAATATCTTGAAGTACCGCGACAAGGTGGACGACTTCGATCTGGAGATGATATGATAGGGTTTACTCACTGCATAGGATGGCGTTTGTCGCTTTGGTAGCATTGGGCGGCGTTACCATTCGGACAAGAGATATACAGGAAGCGATAAGAGGACATCTCGTTTTGCACTGTCCCTCATAGGGCAGTATGAACTACGCCACTTGGGCTTGCACACTCGTGGTGATGTACTGGTGTTGCGCAGTATACAAGTGAAGATATCGATGCACTTTAGCCACAGGAACCCCCTTCATCCCAACCGCCTCAAGATCTCCCACCACACAACCCGACCAAAGCCTCGTCTCCGAACCATTGCCTCCAAGACCGGCATTTGCCCACGATGTAGCAACAACACACAGCAACAATTTTACTCGCTCTCAGCCCCACACATCCCGCACGAACTCGCTATACAAAATCCTTTCACCATGCCTATATATTCATTCTAACCCATGGCACTTTGAAGTTTTGTACTATCGGCATGTTTGGAACCATTTGGCCCAGTGGTAAGTCTCTCGTCGCCCAAATTATGCCAGACCTTTGTGCCTCGGAAGGTCTGCAGAGCCCACGCGCCGTACTGAATACGATCATTGCGGGGAAACACGTGTTAAAACTTCCTTTTGCATTTTTGCTCGAGGTCCGCCGAGACGAGGTGAGGTGCGACATGTTCTTTTGAGCATTTTGTTTTCATTTTTTGGTACCTTTCTTTTAGTGAATGGCGATGGCGCTACTAGACTCTGATGGAAGCCGCGCCTTCCCACCTGCAGACGCCATCAAAGAGCGACCCGCTGCCACACTCCCGAGTCTCAGACATATTTACATTCGACACCGATAACAGCACCACCTCGCAGTTAATACGGAAATCGCTCACGATGCTGCCTCCCCTTCGCCATGATCAAGACGACGCCAGGAATGCACAAAAGATCGAGCATGCAAAATCCAAAGAACGTCCAGCCATACCCGACCCGACCGACGATACGGTCTACGACGACGGCGCTAATCGCAGCAGCAACGTTCCGAAGAAGACCGCTGGACGCGATCAAGCTCGCCGCCTGTGCAAGCTCGGCTTCCGTCTGAAACGTATTGTTGGTGACGAAGATGATTGATGTCCCAAAGGTCGCCAGAGCCGAACCTACGAGACCGCCAACAGGATGAACGCGCTTCTCGCTGCACCAGCCATACATGAGTTTCCCGGCGGCGCAAATGATCCACCCAGCCACCTGTATATTGAGCCTGTGCTCAGCAGGCACAGTGCCATCGCGGCTAGTTGCTGCCGCAGCGTTTCGAAGACGGTCAGACACGCGACCAGTGGCGACAGATGAGATGAACAGAAAGACACCCGGAACGACGTATGCATAGCCCGCCTCGGGAGCGGACCAGCCGTATATCTGCTGCCATACCTTGGGGAAGGTGAAGTACATGCCGTACAGGCCAGCGTACTGAAAGGCACTGTTGATTAAGACGATGGTATGCGGATGATACTCGAGCAAGCGCAGGAAGCCTCTGAAGGTCATTCGAGGCGCTTGTGGATACAGTGTTCTGTCGAGTCCCAGCACAGCATTCGTTCGGAGGGTGGGCATCCTGATCCACGGCCTGTCCGCCTCCCACCGGCCATTGCCCACCCGCGAGCGCAGTGTCTCTGGCATGCTGAAGACGATAAGCAGGCACACCGGAGCTGAGAACAATGCTAACACAGTCAACACTGTTTCGACTACTTTTGATCAGGCACGGCTTACCTAGAGCGCCAAAGTTCCATCGCCATCTCGATTCTTCAGCAAAGGCAGCGCCGAACAATGGCCCCAAGACAGGCCCGAGCAGTGGGCCCAAGAGAAAGATGCCGAGCGATGTTGCACGCTTCTCCGGCTCGCAGAAAACGCCGTATATGGGGGAGTCGGAAGCAGGCTATCGTTGAGGTGCGCCAGAGACCCAAGAGACAAGGTGAGCGAAGAACCTATGCCATCGAAGATGGTCAGAGATTCCTTGAACTCGCTACAGTCGTAGGATTCCATGTTTACGCGTAGATGTCGATGTTCTTGGGCCTCCTCATCCGGCCATGGCCATCATGATATACATACCACCCTTCGCGACAATCCCTCCTTCAAGTTAGCCTACGGACGAATATTTCTCTCAGTATGCAGCTCACCAACATGGAGCTGATGTCTTTGGCAAGCTTAGTACAGGTCATAATCGAAGCTGGTGAGACTTCTTCTCTGCCTCTCGTTTCTCATTGCCCAATCGTACCGATTGCTTTGCCATTGTCGTGCGAGAAGGTGCTTTTGACCTCCGAAGAACGGCGCATCCAGCCTCCAGCGCCACTCGCACCTCAACGTCCACACCACGTCGACGATTCATGTTTCTACCGAAAGTTGGTGGCGCACCACTTTTCTGCCCGCTGTGGATGAAAATCGGCTACACTGTGACTTCGCCGCAGATCCTTGTTTCAGGCTTGAGAGCCAATTGTCGGAATTTACAGCTTGGCAATGGACCTTAAATCCAAGTGATGCCGTTGGACAAGTTTCTCATCCGCATATACTGTTCTGACCGCTGCTCTAAACTACACCAAGGTCTTCCGTGGAAACTCTCTTCGCAACGCCATCGGCACAATAGTATGCATGCCTCAAGACCGCATACTGGACGTTTCAAGATATGCGCCAAGCTGTACGTTCTCATCACGCGGTGCACCATATTGTCGTCGGCTTGTCGAAGCTCTCGAGATAAAAACATATTCACTGAAGCATGTAGTGATCAATCGTAAAGTAAGGAGAGCTAACAAGTCCGAAGATAATACTTACAACTCTACCCTCAAATTTATCCTCCCATTGTGGGATTCCCGCGATCTTCCCGTCCAACATCAACCGTAACCTACCGACGATGCATGAGCAGTGTGCATCTCCGCCTTCATTCAAACCCCCAAGTAGTGGCACCCAGTAACATACATTGCTCAGGCCCTAGCATCAGCTTTCCACGGTCAACTGAGGATCAGGGCTTTCCTAGACAACATGTCAACGGTAAAGAGGCTCATTCCTCGAAATCCGCCCGCTTGTTCGACGCCGTGCATGAGCATCGGGTGGGGGCGGTGCCGCCCGCCCGCTACGGATCTTACTGCCGTTGCACGATCAAGCGCGAGTGAGGTGGAGGATCGTTGGTGGCTTCGTCGATGAAAAAGGTGTTTGGTTGATGGGGTTGGGGGCGCGGCTATGGGATAAGTAAGGCTCTGATTGGTGCGTCACAGGGTAGGTGGGCGGCCGAGATCGCTCCGTTGTCTTAGTTTCTCCGTTGTACGAGAGGACGCAGTCAAGCTTTGTGAGGTCGTCAGACTGACAGCGAACTTTCTCGTGGAGTAGAAATGTGTGTCTGCCTAATTCTGAATCTGAGATATCGCTCTCAACGCTTGTTCCGGCTTGACAATGCGGCTGCGCGGCAGCGTTGAAATACGAATACGACCGGCTCAGCTGAAGGCAGGGAGGCTATAAACATAGCAGTGCCTTTCAACTTTCGTAAGCTGTAATCCTGTATAGCGTTTCCTCGACAGTAGGTCCGTTTGGACACGAAATCGTTTCTGAAGGGACGCAGCAGCCGATTATCGACATCTTCCCAGCTTTGAAGCAAGAGACACGATGCCATCAAAGAATTCCAAGTACCGGCATCTCAATGCAGGCGAAGCAGCCATCCTCGAGGTTACAGATGAAAATCCTGAGATGCGAGGATGGGTCGAAGGTGAGTTGTGCCTCAATAAGTGCTTGTCAAAAGAGTCATCTCACAGTCCTCGAACAGCACTTCGAGACTCTCCATTCGAGCAGTGCGGAACATGCCAAACTCTAACCTTCCAAACGATGAACTCTTTTTTCAAGGGCCAACACTTCCGCGAAAACTGGGAGCAGGTACAAGAAAGCGCCATCAAGGGGTGCCACACCTGCCGAGTCCTCTATTTCGCATGTATGGGCGCCAAACACAATGATAGCGGCTTAGTCCAAAGAAATCCGCGTCCGATCGAGCTCCAGCTGAGAGGTGCAAGCTTGGAGGCCGGCTACTGGGGTAGCCAGAGAATTGCTTGTGGAATTGGACTTATGCCCGGTGCGGTGTTCAGCACTACTGACGCATTGCATGGATAGCTGATCATGCAGCAGATGTTCCACTTCGAGATTGCGAAGCAGAGCTCAACAAGGTCGTTACTACGCGATTTATCGAAGAGGATCCCAGTTCGGATCGCGCGTTTGCGCTCGCGGAGAGCTGGATCGAAGATTGTGTGGCGAACCATGAGCACTGCTTGAATAACCAGAATGTCAAGCTGCCTTCTAGAGTCCTGGATATCAGCGAGTATAGAACTTCTGGGAGAGCGTCATTGTTTGTCACCGAAGGTTTAGAATCCACTTATGTCGCACTTAGTCATTGCTGGGGCCAAGGTTCGCTGGAGGACGGGCTGTGAGTATTGGGCCGGGGACTTGATGAATTCCCCTGGCTGATCTTTGACGCAGTATTCGAACGTGCACGACCCAGAACTACGACGAATTGAGGGCCGGGTTTCCGGTGTCGAAGCTCCCAAAGAATTTCCGGGACGCGATCTTCGTTGCTGATCGACTGCGCGTGCGGTGAGTAATCTCTCCAAATCCCGTAGCATGCCATCATGAAGCTCTGACCTCATGTAGATACATCTGGATCGACTCACTCTGTATCCTGCAGGACTCCCATGCTGATTGGGGCTACGAATCAGAGTTGATGAGCGAGGTCTACGGCAACTCGTACGTCACCATTTACGCCTCCGCCGCGCCGAATAGCGACGCAGGATTCCTGAATTGTCGACCCCGGGATCGACTTGTAAGAACGAAGCTTTGTCGTGCACCAAATAACGAAGAGCTTTGGGTCTGGATCCAATGGCCCGCGTCCGAGCAGGTATGGGACCCATATGAAGCAGTGGGTCGTTTGTGGCATCGTGGCTGGGCTTTCCAGGAGCTTGTCCTCCCTCCCCGGGTTCTAGAGTACGCATCCTATGCCATGAGCTTACGCTGCAACGCTCAACAGTACGAGGAAAACTCGCGTCGTAATGCTGGTGGTTCTCACGATGGCTATAAGGAATTGCTATGGATTACTGCGATGCCTGACATCGCGAGGTCATCGTCAATGGAGCATCCCTCATTTTCACGAGATCCAGGAGGATCCACAATGACCGTTTACAAACGCTGGTACGATCTCGTCGAAGGGTTTGCGGGCCGCGAATTGACAAAGGACACGGATAAGCTTCCGGCGATTGCGGGTATAGCCGACAAGATTAGACAGATTACAGGGGATTCATATATAGCCGGGCTGTGGAAGAATGATATAGCGACCGGGCTATGCTGGCGCTCGTGGAGTCGCAGACTCCCATCAACATATGTCGCGCCGTCCTGGAGCTGGGCTTCGACGATCGGAAGTGTGCGATATCCAATACCCGAGGATCTCAAGTATAGTGTTGAACTGGTCGATTTGAAGATTGATGCTGATCCGTTCAACGCTCTCGGAGAAGTCTCGTGTGGTTACATGACGATACGGGCGCCCATGCGACCATTCGATATCTCCGGAGAGCATGTGCGTTCGCATGAGGATTGGGATCACCAGGCTGAAAAGCTCAAAGTAAATTTCGAGAGGAAGAGGGACCGGGATAGCTTCAGAGACGGAGTAAATTTTCCACTGGCGGACCAGAAGAATGTTCATGACCCTCGAGGAGGTGGTGTATGTTCCATGTGGTTTGACGCGGAACCTGCGGAGGATTTGAAGGAGGTGCTGTTGGTAGACCTCAAGGCCGAGGGCTGTGAGATGAGGCTGGACATGCCTAGCCGTGCAAGTAAACCAGAAGGAATCATACTGAAGAGAGTCGTGGCTGAAGGCTTCGAGGGGATGGCAACAATGGAGTGTAAGAGAATTGGGCTTTGGGGAAGGTCAGACGCTTGGGCTGAATGGCTGGAGGACGGGGAGAAGTCTGCTGTGTTCGAAGGCTGGGAGAGGACTGATATCACAATCGTTTGACGTTCGGATTGGATCGGGAAGGAGTGAAGGACAGCTGACGGCTTTGTCGATGGTGTTTCGGTGGCCGGTCTTAGCGGAGTTAGCAACCTCGAATACGAATAGTGGTTAGCGCCATCTCACTAGCGCCGGTCAAAGAGTATTCGAGTTTCCAGTGTCAGGCAGTCTTCCTCATGCCACACATTTCGCTCTTCTTCAAATTCGGATACGCTATCACAGATGTGCAAGCCTCATGTGCACCTGAGCTGTAACGTGTACGAGCACGGGTAAGGCGTAACCTTGACCCCAGGAAGACGATTCTCAACATTCCTACGACGAGCAACCAATCGCAGGGCGAGATCGCTTTTGTCACCTACCTGTTCAGTATGCCAGTCGTCGCCTCCAGGGTTCAGCACACCCCAGAGCGAAAGCGTAAGGCGCACGCGAAGTCCCGCAATGGATGTGGGAACTGCAAGCTTCGACGAGTCAAGGTGAGTTGCCGGCCTTATACGTCGTCAAGCTCCGGTATCTAATCGAGCATAGTGCGATGAGACCCACCCAAAGTGCAGGAAGTGCCTCTCCTATGGCGTATCTTGCGACTATGATGGCTCGAAAACATCATTGGATCACGACGGTCAAGACACATTCCAGGTAGATCTAGGACAGAAGCCGAAGTCAAAGCAAACGATGGAGCAGAGCCTAGAGCAGAGCCTAGACTTCGGTACGGCGCCCAATCCAGCATCGCCATTATCCTCAAATGCGGCCATGGTCACCATGATCAATGACGCCATCATTGGTTCCACATTAGATCTGGATGTCAACGGAGTTCGAAGTATGAGCGGCTGGGGTCGCATAAGTCCAGCGACAGCCTACTGGTCCTTTACGGAAAGCGAGCTGGAGATTATGCAGAGGTTTCAGCTTAGGACTGTGATGACTATCGGCAATAGTAGGACATCACCTACGTATCGGGATTGCATATGCCACCTCGCATTTGCAGTGAGTCAAGCGGCCTTCCAAACACTAAGAACGTGCTGAATTGGAGAACAGCACCCCTTCCTCATGCACATGGTGCTCAGTCTCACCCTGATGCATGATGCCCACCTAGCAGAGCCAGGAGCAAAAGACCTCGCCGCCACCTACCAAAACAAAGCACTCACACACTGGAGCACGGCGACCCGGCTCTTCAACCAAATCCTCTCCAAGCCCATTGCACCCAACATGCGCGACCCCATATGGGCCACGGGAGCACTCCTGGGCTGTGCAGTTTTCGCCTTCGTCGACAACCCCAGCAACATTGAAGCTGCATGGCCGCTCAAACCGTCTTCCCCTAACGATCTTGACTGGCTTCGTCTCAGCGAGGGCAAAAAAGCTATATGGAAGATCGCAGACCCGATGCGCCCAGACTCCATGTTCCACGCCCTGGCCAAGGATGTGAATCTTCTCAAAGCCCCAGACTGGTTGGCCAGTGATATTAACGGTATCCCGGAGCACATCCGGAGACTGTTTGACATGAGCCCGACGTCTACAATCGCAAATAACGTCTACCACTTCCCCATCTTGATCCTTGCACGTGTCAGGGGTCTGACGGCGACACATGATAATTTGCTCGATTTTCTGTACTTTCTTGTTTTCATGACACCTGAGATGCGTCTACTGCTTGAGCTGAAAGACCCGAGGGCATTGTTGCTGTTGGCATGGTGGTTTAAGAAGATGGAGGATGGAGCATTGTGGTGGCTGACTAGACGAGCGAAGGTGGAGGGGAGGGCGATTCAGATATGGCTTGAGAGGTACTATGGTGGGGAAGATGGGCTGGCGAGGATGTATGAGAGTGTGAGGCGCCAAGGGGATGTAGAGGCGGAGAGGCAGAGGGTGTTGTTGCCGAGTTTTAGGGAGTGGATGGATGGGAAGAGATGGGATGAGACGGATGTTTGTTATGTGCAGTGAACTAAGGCTAAGGGAGCAGCAACCTCAGCAGCAAACATCTCCAACTAATTGGGAATGATTTGACAACTACAAGCGCTATTGACGCTGGGATGGGAAAAGTGGATGTGGCAATAGTAGCCTAAACGAGAGTCCGTCTTTCCACCGACGCTTTATTCTATAATCAACTAACCCCCGCAACGATTAGTAGTACACTATTCCAAAGTACGGACTGCTGTTTCGGAAACCGTCTGGATCTAGATAAACATCGTTCATTCTTCGTTGTTTCGTTCTTCTGTGGCTTCGTTCATCTGTTTGTTCCTTGATTTTTTTCCTATTCTGCTTCCACCATCTGATGTATCACTTGTGCTAGCGCTAATACTACTCTACCTAAGCAAGTCTAGTTAGTATCTCAATTCGTAGAACAAAATATAAGTTGTCGTACCAAAACCTCACGTGAGATGACCCATTCAGTTTCAGAAATAGCCTAAGCCCTGTCGCATAGTCGCCCTTCAGAACCCTCCAATACTATTGCAGGTAAAGTCCCAAGCTTCCTTGGATTGTGGGTGCGGGGTAAGGAAAGAGTCGATCCATCCGCCACATCGCCAGTCTTCCCAGTCGCCTACAGAATACGTAGCCTTACAATACTCCCAATAGTCCGGATACCACCCAGCCTGTTCCCAGTCAACGATGCTTAGGACTCTTGCAGGAGTCATAGACGTAATAATAATGTTTTTTCGGTGAAGGTCGGAATGCGTAAAAACTATAGGACCTTCATCTGGCAAAGACTTCCTCCAAGGATCTGTCACTTTTTCCGGCTCTGGGGCAATACGACGCCATAGCCATGACAGATGGTCGTGAAATTCTCCGACGCTAGGGAATGGCCCTGTCCCTAGATGACTGTCGAGTATGCGATCCTGTAGAGGTCCATGTGTAATAGAGCCTATGCGCAACCATAAGAACCTGTTCGATAAACACATGAATAGCAGAACGTACCGATTACTTGATTTGATGGACTTTGCCTTATAGCACGAAGCCTTGACAGGATCCTTCGAAGATCCTGACATATTGCTCGTTTATCATCAGAAGATAGTGAATCGTACCGCTCAAAAAGTGTAACGCCATGGATGAGCTGCATGTATATAAACACATGTCGTTCATCGCTATCCCATCCATACACTTCGGGCACAGGTACCTGACCGTAGAGGAATTTCCTGATTGCCCAAAGGCATAGAGCCTCTGAAGTAGAGATCGTTGGCCCAAACTTGACGATAAGGTTAAGCTCCTCAAATTTGACCGGTGGAGGATTGCTCGGTCGTTGATTGATGAGTGAGCGCGCTAGAACTTCGGCGGGTGATGGTAAGGTCCGGTTTGCGCCATAATCTCGGAAATAGGAAGAGTCAAGAAAGTACATTCGCGGCTTGGTGCCGTCTGGCAGGTCGGATGGTGAGAAACACATGGAGCTGGTCATTTTGATTTGCAGCTCAGAATGACTTCCCTGTGCAGAGTATGTGTTGGAATGGAAGAAGATAGGACGTAAATAAAGGCGAGCGAAGTGTTCATGGAGCGACGGATGTTGTTAGGAAAGTGGACAATTGGCTGGGTGGATGGGAGAGGTGTTAAGCCTTGCTGTGCCTCAGAGGCATTGACGACTTACTCAGCAAGTAGCCAATCAGCAGGCCCCAAATCATCAACGCAATGAAAAATGTTCATCGACGCGCCGACCGCACCACTACCACATCACCACAGCCTCCATCTGGGTATTGCGATATTCCATCTATGGAGGCTCATCAATGAAAACTGGGATACGAAAACTACCCGATGTACGACTATTTGGCTTGTAGCCAGGGCCGAAATTGGCCTTATCTAACCAGCTGATGTGGACGCGTCCTAGGCGTACGACAGTATACCGTTGGGCTTGCACTAGTTCTGAGACCGAGACAAGGAGCTGCGAGGGTGTAGAGAACGTCTTTCTATGAGAACTTGTCAAGGTTAACACGTTGCAGATCTCTCGGACGAAAATGATAGGGTCCCCCGGAATTTCCCTTGTACTCGGCATCATCTATCACACTGACACTAGTTTTGGCACGATGAACTATCATTCGAAAGGTGCTAATGCCATGTATAGCCTCCACTGCCTATTCAGCGTCGCCTTTCTTGTATGTCAGTGCCTTAAACGGCAACACAGCGTACATATAGCTGAACATTACAAAAGTCGCCCTCATGCCTATAAAAGTTATACATGTAGGTTTCTAACAACACAGGATGGAGAGAGAGAGAGTAATATATACTAGCTATAGCGGTAACAGTATAGCTTACTCCCGTGTAGACGCGAGGCGATTCTTTACTAACACTATTCTAGTCCTGCAGGTCTCTCATCAAACCTTCTACCAATCCTGCCCAGGTATAGGCCGTCGCGCTCGCGCCCAAATCCTCACCTTAGCATCCACTATCACTTACCCACTTTCAGAGAGCTATACAATAGAGATTACGACCTAATTACTTGTTTCTACTATCGTCTTGTCCCTGTGTTGAATCAGCAACTGTTCCAACGATACCACCACTCAACTAGGGTGTCTCTACGTACCACTGTATCCAAGGCCTCTATTATCGTGACTTACAGACAACACTCTTGACTACCACAGAAAGCCATTTTCGTGCGATCGTTGAGTCGTGGCCGCAGCTCAAGGAATTATTCCTTTCCAGTCATCATCCCCAAGAGCGCATCTTGCTACCAGGCGGACACCGCGTCGACACACGCCATCTATCGGCCGATATTCCCGCCCTCAAGATAATTCGAGAATCATTCCCTCCATCTCATCAAGGTCAGGAGCTGGTTACTCGGATTGTCGAGACTCAAATTTCCGAAGAGATCATCTTAGGTATTGTAGTCTCGCAGCCATAGTCACTGACGAACGATTTATTTCGGCTATGGGCGGAACGCTTCATTCTACTTCAGAACCACTTTGCCCTTCCAGTAAAAGGATCGAAGCCACCTTCGTCACGGCGAATATGCGAGTCGATCGTCGAGTTATTTGAACGAGAGCTCAGGAATGTTTCAAGGAATGACCAGTGGGCGGCTTGTGGGAGGGAGAACTTCATCGCGAAAGTCCAAGGGTTTGTGGAACGGAAAAATCCAATTCTATTCTGCATCCCTGCGTTTCCATGCAAGTCGCCAAATATGAACAAGGTGGGAGCATCGATGCCAGATCTGGGGGAGGTGATAGCATTGGGAACTCTTCAGAGTTTCGCAAGGAGTGTCAGTCAGGTGTACGAGCCAGGTGCTATGGTGTTCGTCATCAGCGATGGGCATGTGTTTTCAGACTGCGGTGAGTATACCAGACGATGGGACTGTTGTCGGAAGCTGACTGTGTTCAGTTGGTGTTGATGATGCCACTGTTGATGAATACCATGCGCGGCTGGTCGCCATGCACGAGAAGGAGTTTGCTCACGCCAAGGGAAATTACTGCCTGAAATTCATGAATCTAAGAGATATATTCATGACGAGCTATGACCACCTCGCCGCTTTCGAAGAGTCGTGGGTTGATCGCTGCAGGATCGCCCATCCGGTAAAGACGGAGCTCACGTTGTCGTCAGAGTTTTGCAGAAAGCTTCTCCTTCGCATTTGTGAGGCAGACCGGGCCTTCATCCGAACCTGCATCGTAGAGCAAGAGCCGCATGCACTTCACCTGTATCGAGGTCAGACGCGCTTCATGCTGGAAGACCTTGCTGAGCTCCCTCAGATGAAGTGCGTGGGAACGAAGCAGCGCAAGAAGATGGCAGCCATCGTAGCGCGAGAGATGATTTCTCGCAACCAAGCATACTCAAATCTCGTCGAACTTCTCTTCCCAGACCACATACGACTATCGATCCACGCCCACGATAATACTGGCCCGAAGTTTGCCATCCGTCTCTTACCAGAGGTTAGACCGATAGCCTCGTTGCAGCATCTGCGGGAACCGACGCCGACCTACGAATTTCAAATACCCACACCTTGGCACAGTTCCGTTGTCAAGGTGGAAGGCGACCAAACGCTGTACTTGACCCGATCATCTGTCGCTCGGGCTGCGATGCTTGGTCCAGACTTCGAAGGGTCCTGGATTGATCATCCAAGGGGGCACTCCTTTTTCAGCCTAAGGCGTTCAAAATTGACTTTTCCCAACGATTCCGCGGCATCAAAAGAGGGCCATGATATTGTCGGAGATCCCGAGACGGTGTCAACTGTGGCGTTGATGAAATCCGCATAGCACCTCGTCTTTCATATATATGGATGCGATTCTGGTACGTTCTCATCGCAGGATGCAACCTGTTAATGCGGTATCTGTTAGCGTGTGATGAATAGATTTAGATCTCTTGAGGCTTTCTAGCATAACACGCGTGCTTTCCTTCAGCGGACAGGGAGTGTAGGCAAGCGAAATGGCGGGGTATTCACTCTTGGCACGACGGGCAGTTGGGCAGTCTTCTCGTGATCAACAACAGCATGAAGCAGCTCCTATCCGACGGTGTCATGTACAGTTGAAGAGATAGTTCGAGGGTATTTGCGCAGGTTAATTAATGAAAGCCAAGGTGAGGTAAAAGGTGAGTGGTCAAATACCCCCGGCCGAATGTTGTTCCTTCCCTAGGGCCGGGCCACAAATTGTCCGAATGTCAGTAACAACAACAACTACAGCAATCTCCGACCAAGACTGCCATGCTTCCTTCGTCCACCTCGCCTGTACGCCCGATATCTTTATACATCCAAACAATGCTCTCAATCAGCCTCTGGTATATTGGCCTTTTAGCTCGTGATGCTCCTTCCCCGGAAAATCGACCCTTCCGCGCAATTAATAGGCAGTGACTACACCTTAAGGAGACTTAGCGCCTGCCCAGACAGCGTTTGCAAGCCATCCAGGCGCTCTTGCAATATGCGAATCCCCGACGAACACCACGATGGATTGGAGCTGTCGGGGATGTAAATCGCATACTTGATCTTCCCAGACTGTTTAAGAAGCTTAAGGCTCTCCTGATCATCGAGCATCTCAATTGACTAATCGATTCTTCTAAGTGTGCAGGTGCCTACTTTGGTAACATGCTATCAACTCTTCTATCCCTTGCTTTATTGGCAAGTCCTATCGCTGCATGTACGTTTCGTGTGATTGAGGTCTCAAAAAGAAGAGAGACGGCAGCGAATTAACATCCTGCAGCGCTCAACGGAACGATTCCCAAGAAATTCGGAGTAGTTATCTTCCGCGGCTTCGATGTCGTCGACCTTGTCGCACCAACAGAGACCCTGTTCTTCATGGGCTCTGTCTACAAAATCGACTTTGCCTTGATCTCAGAAACAATGGAGCCAGTGACTTCACGCCCACTCTTGGATGCGATGAACCCACTCAAGTCGTCTGCATTCCAAAGCATTCTGCCAACACATACCTTTGAGAATGCGCCGGATGATTTTGACGTCCTGTAAGTTACCATATAAGTCCTAGTACTCTTCGCTCCTAACGCGAGGCTTAGTATCATACCCGGGGGTGCCGGCGTGCGGAGCCCATACCTGAACAAGACGATCGACTACATCGCGAAGACCGCACCCAAAGTCAAGCACGTGATGACTATTTGTACCGGAGCCGGTCTCGCTGCAAGAGCAGGGATTATGGATGGCAGAACGGTAAGCAAGCATCGTACCTGCTTGCTCCAACGGATAATAACAACGCAAGGCAACCACTCACAAAACATCGTGGCCTGGCATCGTTCCATTTGGGCCGAAGACTACCTGGGTTCCGCGTGCTCGTTGGGTGGAAGACAACTCCGCAGAGCCACCCATCTGGAGCTCATCGGGGGTATCCGCGGGCTTGGACCTCATGTTTCACTTCCTCGAGACGTTTTACGGTCCTGAGAACGCGACGTGGATATCGAGAAACATGGAGTACGTCCCTAACAAGGACCCTCTCAATGACCCGTTTGCGAGGAATGAGACGCTCGTCACTTCGACGTCCTAGAGCGTTCTGGCGATAAGGTCGGACCTGTCTGCGCCGTTCATGCCAGAGGGTCGAAGGGCTTCTAGGCTGCCGCTTGTGCAATATCTCGGGTTGAATGCCGACGATACTCTCACAAGAGTAGCCGCTAGCATGGTATAAATATCAGGGATAGCTCTTTGTGCTCGAGAACACTTTTCAGCTTGATAACCTGCCACACACGCGCAAAGTTACCTACTCGGGCTCGACACACAACTCTCCCACGCAGTTTTCCTTCTACTCAACAACGTCTATCACACTTTATCACACCGGTACCATGAAAAGGAACTAGCTTGAGCACAACGAGCTATCATTCGAAAGGTGTCAATGCCATATGTAGCCTCAACTATCCATTCAGCGTCGCCTTCCGACGATGCGCGTACCTAGTTTTCCGTTATAGGACAAAGTTCAACGTATCTCTGTCTTGTTATACTGACCTCGGTTGGATTGCAAAAGTAACGGGACATCCATCAACTTATAGTACGACTCACTATAATCAAGTGGTGTCAACTTTGAGGACCATACGCTCCTTCATGTGTATCAGTGCCTTGAACAGCAACATAGCGGGCATGTAACAAAACATCTCAAAAGTCAGCCTTTATGCTTATAAAAATTACGCATATGGTTTTACAATCACACAGGAGAAAAAGTGCATGCAATACATACCAGCTACAGCAGCAATAGCACAGCTCCACTACACCCTCCCAACAGTCCCATGCAGGAGCGAGGCGATCCTTCACCAACACCATCCAGTCCTGCGGGTCGCTCATCGAACCTTCCACCAACCCTGCCCAGGTATGGGCCGTCGCGCTCATTTCAATAAAAATTCATCTATCCCACGTTTTTCATACTGCTCTTCTCCCACCTGTGCATGCCAACAAAACGCTCGTAAGCGACGCACGACACGACCCTCTCGCGCCTCCTTCCGAGCCCATCCTCTACGCATTCCACGACAAAAGAGCACAGTGGAGTGACAAACGTGCGCGCCAACGGTAGGCCAAGCCAAGGCTGGAAATCAGCGCAAATGCACGCAGCGCACTGCAGCTAGCGGGCCGAGGCCGAAAGCGGTGCAACACGATAGGTCGATGTGTGTACTCCGGCTTGTCTCTCCGTTCAACATCACGAAACGGTAAGTAGATATCGAAATGCACGGTTCCGCTTACATTTGAATGATGCGCGCTGCATGTCGGTGATGGGACGGGACGCAATGGCGGGCGTGCCGTTTGCTTGGATTAGAAACTCGGTGCGCAGGAAGGGCGGCTCCCTAAGCCTTTGGGTGGTAACGAGGCCCACCTCAACCTACCTTTGATCGAGTACAAATTCCCCCCTTCAGTTCATTCTCTTGTCTTTCAATCCTTTGTTCTATATGATCCGAAGAGTCGTTTCATGATTATCTGCCCGCAGTCCACTCACACCACATCAACAACACCGGCATCGCACCTCTCTCGTATATCCTCACGCCTTCCCCCATACATCAACAAAATTTGCTCAATTCCCCGCGCAACATCCCATTACACCACATTATCTCTGTTGTCGCCACGTTGAGCCCAATTAGGCCTGGGCAATTCTTCATATATCCGTCGCTGTGCGTCTTAGATTCGGCCTCCAACAGAACGTTGGCTCGAATATTTATCACAATACCGTCTCTGACCTCTACGTTGCAACTCATTTCGTAGTCATGGAGTCAATGACAGGAATGGATATGGGCAGCTCGACTATGGCGATGACGATGACGATGGGCACTGCGACCGGCATGTCAATGCCTACTAGCACTGCTGCCATGGACATGGACCACGATATGGGGAGCATGATGGGTGGTTGCAAAATCAGCGTATGTCCACGAAATCCTTACGGCCACAAGGTCGTCAAAGCTGTAACTTGACTAGAGACAACTGACTTCGATAGATGTTGTGGAACTGGTACACGGTTGATAGCTGTTTCATTGCCAAATCATGGCACAACACCTCCAAAGGCATGTTCGCCGGCTCCTGCATCGGCGTGATCCTCCTCGTCATCTGCCTCGAATTCCTTCGCCGCGCTGGCAAAGAATACGACCGCTACATCGTCGCGCAACATGTTCGCTCCCTCCCGTCCCCGCTCTCAGCCGCCTCTTCGACCCACGAGTCCGGTCCGAAGGCACCAACAGCGACTTCAGCGGCCGCTTGCGGTCTCCCCCCTCGAAAGTTCCGGCCGAATATTCTGCAACAGAGTATCAGGGCGCTATTGCATATGCTGCAGTTCGCCGTCGCGTACTTTGTGATGCTGTTGGCTATGTACTACAATGGGTATCTGATTATCTGTATCTTTATCGGTGCGTATATTGGGTACTTTATATTCGGGTGGGAGAGCTTCGGCGTGGGGAATAGGGCGAGGGATCGCATGGAGGAGAATGTGACCGTTTGTTGCGGGTAGGCGTGGGGAGAGACACGGGCGCTGTAAAGGCGCTGGGGTTTCGTTAAGTGAGCCTGGAGTCATGGAGTCGTCAATCGTTGGCTGTCCGAAGGGATCTTTGATTAGTTTGTAATGGTGATGCTACATCACGAGAGTTCCAATTGGCAGTAACGCTCATGTCATGAATCGTATTGCATTGTGGAAACTGGCGAACACAAGCATGACCTCCCTGAATTCCCAGCATACCTCCTCCCATCGTCCCAGTTTTCTAACCACAAGCCTGAAAGCACTGCTCCAAAGCTACGTCAGCGGCTGCGTGACCTTGCTGACTTTGACCCACTCACTGTGGCGTCATCCCACTTCAATAGAATCGTGGCCGGTTGAAGTCGCTTATTTATGCTACAGCATCGTCAGAAAACTTCACTTTGTTCACTAAGCAAGGAAGGAGCCGTTACGGGGCAGTTATCGCAAGAGCAGCCAGAGCCGCAGTTGCAGGTACCGGAGGAAGCACAGCCGCAGTTGCCCATGATGAGTTGCTTTTGGTAGATGGATTTCGAGGTAAGAAGTTGTATCCTGTAGATTGATTGGTAATTTGGTGACTTGATGAAGATGGAAGTAATTTCTCGAGAGAACATGAGATCTTCTTATACACTTCGCTGAGCGACTTGTGCGGCTTCGCCACCGTCATGCCTTGCCCGCACTACTGCTGAGGCACTTGTGCGTCTGAGTCCCCGGATCATCACCCCACCCGTACCCAGCCAATTGCCGTGGCTACATGCTTGCCTGGTGACACCACGTCTTATCCCAAGACGTTTTCATTGGTGAGTTCGATGCGTCTTGCGACGTTTGTGCGGAAGGTAGCGTCCGCACAAGTTACTCGGTTCAGCCCAGCCAACGAAGTGGGCCTTAGATACGTAACAGCACGGGACTCGGGACAGTACGAATGCCCGAAGCCGAGATAAGGAGGCTTCTAGAACGCTTTCCAGAGCTTCGATCTGCTACTTTGTGATGGGAATGGGGACTGAGGCTCGGTAAGGCAGACGCACTGGCGTTCGATGACCGCAGCGTGCGTCAAAAAGGTCGGGTGATCGCATTTCATTTGGATGTTAGCTTTCCGGAGTGGGGAAGCCGTTTGACGAAGCAACAAACGAACCATGGTCAAAGATGCGGGAGCGCGGGTGATGCCGATGCTTCCATGATGGTGTGTCAGCCCTCTGACTACTGATCGCGGGGGCTCACGTGCCGAATACATTCACCCTCGGGTCCGATTAGGAAAGCGCAATGGACTGTTTCGTGCAGGAGCATCTGACATATTTAGGCAAGAGCGATGGCAAGCGGCAAGTAGACAATGTTCCCCAATAGTACAATTCATCAATGTCATTCCCAATCATCCCAAGTCGTTCCTCCAAAATGTTTCCAGCTAATGATACAGGGTAATCGAAGCGAAGCTAGTGTCGTAGAAGAACAAGTCAAGATATATATACAAGAAGGTAATCAGTCGCCTCCAACTCGCGAATCCAGTTCAATACTCCGAATAACAGCGACACCCTGGTCGCTTCATGCCCTAGCCCTCGAGAATCGAACCGCCATGCTTCCTCGCATGCGCATGGTCCACGGCCGCAACCCGCCTACTCATCCTCTTCGCCGCATTCGTGCACGTGCCGCCCGAGCAAGCCTGATACAGACTAATCGCGTCTGCACCGCCGCACGTCTGGCTCTTGTTGCCGGAGCACTTCATCAGACAGTTCCCAACGACACCCTTGACAGGCGCACGGTCCTGGGCAACTTTGCTGCCGCAGTAGCATTGCCCACTATATTCAAGTCCAGCGTAGGCTTTGCCCTTGCCCTTGCAGAAGGTAATGCACTTCTCGACCGTCATGTCGTCGCCGGTGAGGAGCGCTTCGTTGAGCGTGCGCTGGAGCGCGTTGTCCTTGCCGCAGCCGATGTACTTGTAGCCCTGTTTTGTCATGTCGACGTAGCCGGCCATCTGGGGCGTGGCGACTTTGAGCAGCTTAGGCGCGGCACAAGATTTGGGAGCAGCAGCAGCCGCAGGGCCGTAGGTAACTGTGTTGCAGCCGGGGAGCGCTGGGAGGGTGCCGGTCAGCTGCTCGTCGATCATAGCGGGGAGCTTGCACTGTTGGGTTTCGCCTTGGGAGCGAAACTGGCCGAAGACCTTTTCCGGGCAGTCCTTGACCCCGTCGACGCAGGTATCGAGGCCTTCCTGGAGTTTTTTCTCTTCCCAGCCGTTGACGAAGTCGCCGTGGTAACCACATCCAGTGGCGTCACCGTTGGAAAAAACGAAGGGCTGCTTATTGCCGTACCAGCGGGATTTGAACTTGGTGGTGTCGTAGTAGACCTCGTAGAAAAGGGTGGCGAGGTGGACGGGGTGGGTGCTGGGGCACTCGCCGCCATCGAAGTTGCCGGTCGCCGGGTAGGCGACGTGGGACTTGTGATCCTTTGAGTCGAGGTCCTTGCCGTTCCAGCACGAGGGGAACTAGTGCATATGTTAGCGCATTGCCGAGGAATCGAATTGATGAAACATACAGTGACTTGAGCGCGGATCTGGTCGCACTTCTCGGTGGGCAGGGAAAGCCAATCCTTCGCAGATGAACCACCAACGCACTTGTGGGAGACAGCAAGACCGGCGAAGTCCTTGGTCTCGCTTCGCTTGCTAGAGTCCCCAGCGACCATGCGGAAGCCAGGAGGGAAGGCTCGGAGCCTGTCGTTGTACTTGCCAGAGCGGGTCACTTCGAATTATCAGTATGCTTTGCATCGAAATGATTGATGAACTTACGGTAATAGATGGCCATGCCACCCATGTTGCCTCCACCGTTGTCGCCAATGATGGGCACATCCTCGAAGCTACCATTCTCAGCTCGGTAGTACAGCTTTGGCGACCAGTAGTTGCTCAGATCCTGTTTGATATTGCAGGTAGAGCAGGAGGATTTTCTGGCATCGTCATAGGTCATGTTGAAGTTGAAACCGTTTCCGCCGCTGATGGTATGCACATGGCTGGAGGCAACGCCTGGGTTGATAACCGGATCGGCGCGCTGATCAAAGAGACGACTGTAGCATTGGACAACGAAAGTGCTGCTCGCAGGAGCAGCAAGAGAAGCAACTAGGCTCAGAAGAACGGACTTCATACTGCTGGAGTATGTCGGGGTATGCAATTGGAGATTTTCGTAGACGTGGTCGTGAAGGTACGGAGATCGTGAGGTGAATGAGAGACTAGAGCTCGTCCGGTGAAGGAGTGACAACAACGAAACAAACAATGAATGAATGGCACAGGTCTCAAACCCGAAACTCAAAAAGGAACAGCACAAAAGACAGTGGAAGAGTCACGACCGGACTTGGTGAAGAACCCATGATCATGTCCGGGGTCGTGTGGTAGTTATAGTCATCGTTCAGGCCATCCTCTTACTGTGCCGCCGCGCCAACAACACCGAAAATGAGTGACAGATCAGGTCCGCAATCTCGTCAAAAAATCCACAGTGCCTTTTCTCCTGCAGAACGCAGCGGCACATGTCAAGACACGAAAATAGGGCGGGTTCCTGCATGAGTCTAGATGAAGGGTGTCAGCCAAATGGTTTGTGCAGCGCAAAACAGGAAGCGCCGGCGAATGGCGAGGGAGCAACAGGTCAAAAATGCGCCGAATCTGTTCAGTCAAAATTCCACGGCGGGGCTGTTTCGAAACGTGGCGTCCACTATCCTGGCGCGCGCATCGCCCAAGGCCTCGTACAAGCGAGTTCGCTGCAGGGGGAGCGGATAAGCTTGATATAGAGTGCCGGGCAACGGCTTTTTTCGCTATCGCGGGCGCTCTCTCCTGCCTGCTGCAGCTTACTTTCTCAAAAGTGAGGACATTGGCGTCTCTCCTGAGCTCGCGTCCACTTCCACATCTCCCTGTATAATGTCCGGTGCAGAGGGAAAGCCCCGACGGGTATTGCAGAATGCGGCGCGGCGCTCTCACATGCGTGCCTTATCGACAATCGATAACCGGCATCTTGGCCGTCGAATCGCCCTGTGCGACTTGGACGATCCCAGCAATTTCCACCCGTTTCAAAGCCACCGGCATCTGTGCAGAGAATGACGAGGAAGAAACTTAAACGGGCAGCTGCAACTTTGTTTTGTTTCTGGAGGCGTTGGCGCTCGAGCCGAGCCCTGGAGAGCGTGACGCCCTGTGCATCTAGTGATGTAGCGGGAATTGAGCGGTGTGCGTCATGGGCAAGAGGACATGAGCGTAGCGCTTTGAGATGGCGTATCCGTGATGGTGCCCAGTGGTGCGAGGGGGAGAGCGACGCTCGGAGCAGAGAGAAGCTGGGAACTGCCCGGGTACCTGGTCGGGCGTGGAAATCCAATCCGAGGGCTTGCTTAGATAATTAAGACTGGTTGGCCCCTGCGGTACCACGACCTGACCACGTGCGACGTCTCCCCATCCACCCCACTGCTCTGCAGTAGCACAACTCGCCGTTCCTGGCTCTATCTATGTCTTGTGGCTATGTTCACCGAAGCCTCAGGCTCAACAAATGCACCGTGCAATCTCGATGGCTTCCCCCAGACATCAACTGCGGATCCAGAATGGCCTCCAGGGACCTTGCAGCAACTCCTCGCATACATATCGTATGAAGTCGGAGCTGAAGACTTCAATATGCAGGTCCAAGGCATTACCTAGGTTATAATAGAATTCGGGTTATTTACGCAGGTACGCGCGCAACGGGGCCTCAAACCCACAGCCCGGGAATTAAAGTATGAGACATCGAATCCTGCAGGTACAGAGTCCAGACCGCCCTGGTACCTGATATTGCGCGATAGGGATAAGGCATACAAGACCACCATACGCATTGCCAGCTCAGGTGTTCAAAGTCATGACGACCTGAAGAGGCCCTGAATTCATGATCGAGGTACATGTGCATGGAGTACATGCGGCCAGGGCGCTAAGCTTCTTCCCTGCCTCCCCTTTTATCTTCCTACTCCCCAGCCACCACGCTTCTTGAGCGTGATCTGATCGACTGATTTGCATTCCGTGTAGCCTAAGAAGCTCGAATGAGGAGACAGAAAGGGTCGTGATCTAAGGTGTTCCTTATGGCAGCTTCAGTCCTTGGATTGATCCCGGAGTGCAAACAATGAACTGCAACTAGATATTCCGAGCACCCACTCAAGAGACGGAATACGATATGACTAAGATTGAAGTCACCGATGAGCGAGTACTATGTGCATGAGCTCGTACCGACGGTACCGATACCACATGTAAATGGCGGATGCGGAGGGCATAATGGCAAACCTTGGATGAATATATCGAAGAGCAGTAGGTAGCATCGATGATGTAGCTCAATTGTGCTGAAAGTTGGGTCGAAGGAGTGGGGATTGTATATATTCTCACCCAGTGCCTTGAATGGGGTTTCTTTCCAGCCTTTAGACTTGAGGTGTTGGCTGCCTCTGTCCGTTCGTTACTCTTTCCTTAGACCCCGTCATTTTTCGCGTGACGGTCCGTTACCAATCTGGTGGTAGACAACAACACAGCAAGCATGCTGGGCTTCCTCCTGTGCCTTGTCTTTGGCCTGGACTTCTTCTCGCCTGTCGTCGCGGCCACGGCATACCTGAAACCTTCCAAATTTGACATCACCTTTACGCCGTACCAGGAGGGCGAAAGGGGCTCCACCCACGCCGACACCGAAGTGATCCCATTCACTCCTACATTCCACCACCACTTGGCCAAGCGTGGCCTACACGAGGAGCTCCACACTCCATCAAGGGAGATCACCCTAGACTCTCTGCACAGTCAGCACTATCCCTCTCGACTTCCTTTTTACTTCATAGCTAACGCTTCCAGCCGACGGCACGTTCTTGAGCCTTACGTTTGAACACAACAACGGTTCATATGTCTCCCTCGAATCCCTCTAGCAGCACGGCCACCTGCACGACAAGCGTGCTATTTGTGTACCATCCGAGGTAGAGAACAAGACGAAGCTGTTCCTCGAATTCAAGCACGCTCAGGCCTTTGCTATGGCCAAGCATGGGTAGCAGAATGAAACCTCATTAGTCGAGAGATTGTTCTTCGCGTAGCAGGATGACTCGTGTCATGAGGCACCCGGTCAACGATCCGTGTATCCGTAAGTGCCGACTCGCAGTTCGCGTCATGCTTGTACTAACCATCGAAGGGCGGATGACATCCACTTCGACGACGAGGCGCTCACCGTCCAGGTGGATGCTACGAACAAGAGGTTCGGTCCCAAGGAGATCGATACCGCGACCAGAGTCTCCCTCGCCTTCGGTTCCTCCGATGCGCTTAAGAAGCGAAGCACCGATGTCCTGTTCCATCTCCTCCCGCGCATGCCAAAGGGTGCACACCACCACTTCCGTCGATGGGTCCAGAAGAGCAAAAGAGACGGCGGCTACCCAGGCTTTGAAGATTTTCCTATTGGCGGCGATAAGTCTCCCTTTGGCGACGGTGATTCTCCAATTCCAGGTGGAGGCGATCTTCCCATTCTAGGTGACCTCCAGATCGACACGTCGTGGATACAGACCGGAGTCAAAGGCCTGTCTGGCCTGCAATGGGTCGTGAACGTTTATTCGCCGTGCTTCGACACGAAGGAAACAGACATCTCGCACTGGGGAACGGCGATGAAGGATGATTCGGACCAGGAGAAGGGAAGCATCAAGGATGCCTGGTATAACCACGTAAACGACACTGCGTTTAACAAGACAGCTTATTCGGAAAACCCGACATACCCGTATCACTTTCTGGAGGGGGAGTAGGATCCAGAGGCGGAAGGCCGTTTTACGAGTACAACCTGCGTGTACGACATCAGGACAAGCACTGTCAACCCGACTGCTAGCTCGGCGACGCCAGCCCTTTCCACAAGCACGACATGGGTCGTATCGACAGTCACAGATAGCTCGGAGACACCGAGTCCAGTTGCTGCAAAGTCTCCAACGACATGAAGACGGCAATATGAAGAGGAGGATTGGGTTGGCGTGGGTTTCTCGGAACAAGGCTGGATGAGATTTCGGTTACTGGCACCGAATAGAGTGTCTGGTTTCGATTCTCGTTATGGTGTCCTTGTAGGGTAATTGTAGTCTGTTCGTAGTACTAATCATCATGGAGTTTTGGTTCGCATGTTGGTCGAAAGGTTGAGCTGAAGTCTCCAGAGCTGATTGAGTGCGGTTTTCTGAACGAAGCCGCCGTGCCTACGGTACTTATATTGGCGTAAGCGCGCAATCTTTAGCAACCACGACAGACACATGCGTTTTGCATTCAAGACAGGAAGCTTCTCGGTGTCCTCGTCCGTGTTCCTTGATGGTTCATATATGCTACAGTCCGGGTGTTGTACATGTATTCTTTACATTTTAGCTGGTGGCATTAAGGCGTTCGTCTAGGGCTTGGTTTCTGGCTTTTCAGAAGCAGGCTGTTCCGTCAGTCTGCCTTCTGGCGCGTCCGGGTCGCTCTTGGTGGTGGAGTTTGGATGGAAATGCGCCGAGCGCGAGCTTATTGTGCCATCGTCCCAGAATTCGACATCGCCGTCTTCCCCCAACGTCCCTCGCTTTACGAGACTGCCCTTCTCTCGCATCAGATCTTCAACTGTGACGCGCTTGTCCGAGAAGATCTTGAGGTGGTCACTGATTAAGTGTCGGTTCTTGCACCCCGGACACGATATGAGAACGGTGCCCTCGTGGTACCCCTGCTTCGAAATGCGATGCGAGGACCTCGTGGTGCAGACCTTGCAAGTGAAGGTCAACTCGTAGGCGGGGACCTGATCGCGATCTAGGCGTGACTCGGGCGCTGTGGTGGATGTGGCGGGCTGTGAAGGAGCCGAGCTTGTAGATTCGTGTCTGCGAATGGTGACGGGCACATGCCGCAATCGTGACAGGGTCGGTGAAGGGCGAAGAGGCGACGTTTGCGGCGGATGGAAAAATCGTTTTTGCGCTGGAATGCGCTTCGGGGGTGCGGTCCGCACTGCACGGGGAGCCGACGAGCGCGCCACGCAGCGCAGGAGCGATGAGGCGGCCGGCATCGCGGGAGGAAGGAATGCGCAGGTGGTGAGCGTGTAGGTGGATCAAGACTGTGACGACGCTCGGCGACGGGAGAGGTGACTGTCGGAGTGAAGAGCTGGCAGAGGGAAACCACAGTTTGGTTCATTGCTCGGCAGGCGCTCGGGCCGTCGCCCTGCTTTCGTCACTGGTGCCCGCTGTGTCCGGGATCCATGCACACTTCAGCCAGAGCTGCTCCTTGCCAACTAACCACCACCCAGATAGCCAACCGCTCACGGCTCACGGCTCACGGCTCAAGCCTCGTCTTTCATTCTTGCGTGTTCCTTTCGAAGTGAAAAGCTCGCCGCGCCTGCTCTCTCAGGCCTTCAAATAGCTCGCCCCCACCTCAGCAGACAGCCCTGTCCCCGCTGTAGACGGCGCAGCGCTCATACAACCGCCGTGGGCAGGGAAAGAGAAAAGAGCCGTTAGAATGATTGCAGGACGTGGCCGACAGCGGATACGACCGCCTCGGAGGGTAGGTTCACTTTCACCCACACTTTCACTCATCCGGCCAACGCGCTACATCGTACCCTTTCTCGCGTGTCCAATCCGCCCTTCAGGCTTCAAACTCTGCGCACGCTACACGCAACTTGCACGATGCCGACTAACCGCCGCCGCCAGGGCTTGCACGGAGACGACATAGACTTCGAGGGGACGTGGGTTACCATCGAGGCCGCCTTCCGAGAGATACACACCAAGAATGCCTCCCGGCTGTCGTATGAGGAGCTATACCGGCATGCATATCGAATCGTCCTGAAGAAGAAGGGCGACGAGCTGTACAAGAAGGTGCACGGTTTCGAGAAGAAGTGGCTGAGCAGCGAGGTCCGAGGCTCCATCAAGCAGCAGCTGTCACCCCACCTGCTGGCGAATGCCCAGAGCGTCGGCGGAACCACGACCAACGAGCGTCGCGTCTCGGGCGAAAAGTTCCTCAAGGGCCTCAAGCAGGCATGGGGCGACCACCAAGTGTGCATGAGCATGTTGGCCGATGTGCTGATGTACATGGTAAGTGTGCCAATCCGCGTAGAAGAACCCGCTTCCTTGGTGCTAATCTCCCTACCAATAGGACCGAGTGTACTGTCAAGATCACCGCTGCCCCTCGATATACGCCGCCGCTATGATTCTCTTTCGAGACGAGATCCTCAATTCGCCTACCTCCGAGTCCGACGGCCGCTTGATCCTCGAGCTGCTCAACCATGTCATGCTCGAGCAGATCCAGATGGAACGTGACGGCGACGTTATCGACAAGCACCTCATAAAATCATGTGTACACATGCTGGACGGCCTGCACGCCGATGAAATGGAGTCGGAGGACCAGCGTCTCTACAATGTCTCATTCGAGCAAGAGTACCTAGACACGAGCCGGGCTTTCTATCGGAAGGAGTCGGACCTTCTTCTTAGAGATTCGGACGCTGGCGCGTACTGCAAGCATGCCCGACGGAGGATACACGAGGAAGAGGACCGTTGTAGATCGACGCTCTTGGACTCTACCATGCCCAAGATTCGCAAGGTGGTCGAGACGGAGTTAGTCGGGAGCCGCATTCACGAGCTGGTTGAGATGGAGAGCGGAGTTCGTTTTATGATTGACAACGAGCGCTTGGATGAGCTTAACCTGATCTACGACCTGAACGCGCGCGTGGACGACAAGAAAACCGAGGTCACTCGAGCCATTCAGAAACGCATTGTAGTGATGGGGACCGAAATCAACAATTATGCCATCGCCGCGTCCCAAGCACCAGCACCAGCATCAGCGCCTGCTGAGGGTGGCGACAAAGGGAAGGCGCCAGTACAGGACAAAAGCCTGAACCAGCAGACCGTAGCAGCCATCCAGTGGGTGGACGACGTTCTGGCTCTGAAAGACAAGTTCGACAAGATTTGGAAAGATTCTTTCGAATCAGACAACCTCCTGCAGACAGCCATGACGCGAAGCTTCGCCGATTTCATCAACAGTCCCACCTTTCCTCGGTCATCAGAGTACATTTCGCTCTTCATCGACGAAAACATGAAGAAAGGTATCAAGGGTAAGACGGAGATGGAGATCGATATCGTGCTCGAGAAGGCGATTGTCTTGCTACGATACGTCCAGGACAAGGATCTCTTCGAGCGATACTACAAAAAGCATCTCTGCCGACGCCTCCTGATGAACAAGTCCATCTCGAATGAAGTCGAGAAGCAGATGATCTCAAAGATGAAGATCGAGCTCGGAAACAACTTCACAATGAAGCTGGAAGCCATGTTCAAGGACATGACTATATCCGAGGAGCTCACGGCCGGCTACAAGCGACATGTCGAAGGTCTTGGAGATAAGGACCCGAAACGTATCGAGCTGGCCATCAACGTGCTCACCAGCCAAACATGGCCCATGGAGACTTTCGGCGGATCTGGAGATGACGACACAGGCCGCCGACCAAAGTGCAACTTCCCAACAGCCGTAGAGAAGGTGAAGCGCGGCTTCGAAAAGTTTTACAGCGAGAAGCACTCTGGCCGACAGCTCACTTGGCTCCCAAATATGGGATCAGCCGACATCAAAGCGTACTTCCCCAAAGTACCAGACAAGGCAGGTACGTTCAAGGAACGTCGCCACGACGTCAATGTCTCGACATACGGCATGGTCATCCTGCTGCTGTTCAACGACCTCGCCGCCGATGAGCACCTCACCTTCGAAGAAATCCAAGCGCAGACTAACATTCCGCGCAATGACCTCGTGCGAAACCTCCAATCTCTAGCTGTAGCGTCGAAGACGCGCATCCTCATTAAGGAGCCCATGTCCAAGGATATCCAACCGTCCGACAAATTCTTCTTCAATGAAGGCTTCAGCAGCAAGTTTGTCAAAATCAAAGTTGGCGTTGTGAGCGGCGGGAACAAGGTTGAGAGTGACCGCGAGCGGAGAGAGACAGAGAAGAAGAATGATGATTCACGCAACTTTTGTATCGAGGCCGCTGTTGTGCGTATCATGAAGTACGTATCACCAGCTCCTGTTCACATGCTCGAAATATGCTAACAGGCATTCAGACAACGCAAAGAGCTCGCTCACCACCAACTTGTCGTCGAGACCATCAACCAGCTCGCTGGCCAGTTCAAGCCTGAGGTCAGCATGATCAAGAAGCGTATTGAATCACTCATCGAGCGCGAGTATTTGGAGCGCATTGAGGGCGGGACGGTGGACTCGTACAAGTATTTGGCTTAGAGCTCGTTGATTTTCGGCACATGTATGGGCGTTTTGGCGTGCATTCACGGGAACTGGAACGTGTCGCTGGCTTCACGGATTGGGGGATCGGGCAGGCGTGTATGTGTCATTTGTGGCAATACCATTGCATTTTTGGCCGGATCATAACAGCGAGAGGGAAGGATAGTAAAAAAGAACGATAGGCCGCCTAGCAAGATATCCCGAATGCAAAATGTGGATAAGGTTCACTGGAACAGAGAAAGGCTTGAGGCCAGGCCCCGGCGGCTTGTAGGTGTCCTCAAGCTATCATCATGCTTCCGTGACTTAAGGGACATCGTTCTCCCACCACCGTGAAAACGGGTTATGCCAGGGCTAAGCCAGGGCTTAACCTGGATTTGGATGGTGAGGGAATTGTTCCATCGACGGCGCATTAACATCCCTTTGGGAATGGTTCTTGAGGACGTTGGAGATATCAGTATGCCTGCCTGTGTGCCGTGTTTCTCTGATGAGGGAATCGTGTTGGCAAAGTTGGGGAAAGAGCGAGTGCTGGAGAAGGCTATACTACGATCTACCACGTACTATCTTGGCGAAGATCTGGAGTTCTGGACTCCGCAATCAAAGCTACTCGGGATTGCGATCATCATCGTGACAAGCCTCAACGGTAGACATCGATCCTTCCTTGATGATTTTCTGCAGGGTCATCTCCATCTTGCCGGCCCGTTACGATGGCGATGCGCTATGCTGCTCTTGCGCAACGTATCGTCGCTGATCAAAATCTATGTGTAGCGACCCAACATCTTAGGTCTTCCATATGGCGATCTAGCAAGCTTTACGTTTGTATCAAAATTTTTCCGAGCTATCTTGGTGGTATGAACTTCTCCTTTTCCCACGTTGAAATTCGACGTCACAATCAAGGGTCGCGGTGTGCATTGGGGCGCCCACGCCGCCGCGAGCCGCACAGTTGTGCAGAGTTTTGTGCGCTTATGCAGGAACCGCACCGGCGCAGCGTGAGTGTTCCCAACAATGAATTGCTGCTGCAAGCAGCGAGCACGACTCTGGGGAGAGATCCTATTTGCTGAATAAGGAGATTGAAATTGGGGAACCGGATTTGCTTCTGCAACGCAAAGACTCCGAGCGAGATGAAGTGGAGGTGCCACGGCGGAGATGATGAGGCTGAAGATTCTAGAATTGCTGGACGAGGCGCGGAAGGAAGCTTGGAACGACATGCGGAAGTGGAAGGTGACCCGGGAGTCCGTGTGACGTCGTGGGCTGCGTGGTCGTGGCGATGGGGGATGGTCGAAGAGTATTCAGGAGAGCCCGATACCTTGCTGAACTTGGTCCTGCAGCGCGACTGCGACCAAGCCACGACAATGTCAAGAATTATCTTCGCTCACAAACGTCCAGTTGATTGCTCACAGCTTCATAGGCCAACAGCTCTTGCGCAACGAACTGACCGTTCATCACTATCATGAACCGTTTGCCGTTTCAACACACGAGCCGCGCATCCCTTCCATAAAACCTTCTCATAATCCACATGCTCCATGCACATAGGACGCTAAATTACAGTCGTCATCCTTCCCATCATCGCTGTCACGCCTGTCACTCTTACAACCAGGTCGCTGGATTTGTCGACCAAAGGTAGCATCAATTTGGCAGTTCGTTGGCGACCCAGGCGATTGATGACGATATGCCGAGCTTTATCGCACGTGTATGGGCTATTTCCGTGCGATGGCAGACGCGAGGTCACAAAGGTCTCTTGGGGCTGAGTAGTACTTGATTAAGGAAAATGCAGGTCTCGATGCCGTGCGACGAGGGATAGATTAAGCTGAGTGAGGTCGCTGTGGTGGTGACCCAAGAAAGGCTTGGAAGCGTCGAGCGATTCGTTGTCCTCGTCAGCGAAGCTGAGCCGGCTCCCCTCTTCCTTCGCTTCGGCAGCACTCTCACTCTTCCTTTTGGCGACGCATCACCACTCGTCTTCGTCATCGATATTTGCGTCGTCAGCATTCACCAGAGAACATCTCCACATCTTGATGAGCCACGGGAGCGATACGCGGAGATGGCTTCCAGCTTCGAGATGCCGCCAAGCCAGCAGAGGCTGTCAGCGCCGAGTGTGGGTCTTCGCGGCACAGTCCGCCTTCCCCGAACGTCGACGACTCGCTTTGTCTTTTCCTCCTTGCATTTTTCAACAAGAAAAATCCCTCTCGCAGGGACCGTCTAGCAACAAGGTGACAGCGAGGCGTCCAGTTCCACATGCCAACCACTCTCTCATGTGGAGACGCCGAGCAACTGGTACATTCCAGTCTTCCTCGTGGCCGAGAACACGCCGTGCCCAAGGAATCTGGCCTTCCACGATTAGATAGCCACGCCAGCAGCACTCATATCGATAAACAGCAAAAAGCGATTGGCAGCCCAGCCCACGTTTCCCTTCTCGCGCCCCCTGGCGGGAGTTCCTGGCCATCTCGCTGCGTGTTCCTGGATGTGAAACGGCGGCGCAATGCGGCGACAAATTGAACGACGCCACGGGATGGCCGCTCAGCAAACAAGCTTTTGCCTTGCCGATCGCTTCAACAAGCCATGAACGTTGCCTCGCTCTGCTTGGTCGGCTTGCTGCAGGTACCCCCAGCTGGTTTCAGCCAATGCGAGTGGGCGTGCCGCTCGTTTCCCAGATCCCAGCGGGTGAATGTCGCCGTTCGGGTGCCTGGCGCTTGCCCCTGATGGGACACGCACCATGTCGCTCGCGGCGCTGACTGGTGCGACCTGGTCTAAGAAAAGTTTGTTCCTTTTGGGGCTGAAGTGCCGCTGGCAAGGAAGCTGGCCTGTGTGTAGGATTGCCAGCCTGCCAGGCCCAGGCCAGCGAGCCATACCCCCCGCACATCCTATATGAAGTCCGAATCCCCCAAACCCGAGGCCGCCCGCTACCCTCTCTGCCTCTCACTCACCACGGTGCTGTTGCGTTCCACTCCCTTCTGAGCATTCGCTCGTTCCATTCATTGTCTGCTACAGACGTCACCTTCTTTTTTGACTCAAAGCAATAGCCCTGGTCGGCACGCCTCCGCTTGTTTCCCTCGCCCTGCGCTCGAAGCTGCAATCACCACCGTCCAAAATAAGCATACGAGAAAGGTTCTGATATCGAGATTACTCCGATTCTCCGAACGCACGAAAACATGTCTCCGAATATGAAGATCACTCTTCTTGCCCTTGCTGGCGTCGCCTCCGCCGTACCGCACTACGGCCACAAGTCCTTCCACCACCACAGGCCCAGCGGGGCTATCAGCGGTTCCGCACCCTACCCGGGCGGCAACTCGACGGGCCTATACCCTACAGGCACGGCTGTGGTTCCTGCTGGCGATAAGACAACGACCATCCTCCAGACCGAGTACTCCACCGAGACCCTCGTATCGACCATCTACCTCACGAGGTCGAAGTCGTCTCCGGCTGCTGAGGCTGCCAATGTCGAGACCGGAGCCGCAGGTGCTTGTGGACCAGCCACCGTATACGTGACTGCTTCCGAGAAGGTGACCATCACCGTTCCTGCTGGCGGTGCTTCGTCGCCCACACCCGAGGCTTCTTCCGTAGTCCCTGAGGCACCATCGGCCCCAGCCTACGAGACGCCCCCGCCAGCTCCTAAGTCTTCCTCAGTCGTGAAGGAGGAGGCACCCAGCTCGGTATACACTCCTCCCGCTTCCACACCCGAAGCTGTGAAGACCCCCAAGTACACTCCTCCCGCGCATACTCCAGCATACACCCCACCTGCCGTTGAGTCGTCTGCCCCAGTCGCCCCCAGCGTCGCTCCCTCTTCTTCCGCCCCGGCTCCCTCGCCATCCGCTCCCTCATCCCCCGGCTACTCTGGCGGCAAGCGTGGTCTCGCCTACCGCTGGGACGGCGCCGCTGACTGCAAGTCCTTCGCCTCCAAGGGCAAGTTCGGCTTCGCTTGGAACTGGGAATCCGACTCGCGCGGTGACATTGGTGGTCTCAACTTCGTCCCCACACTCCGCACTCTCGACAACGCCGGAACCTGGGCCTCGAGCGTCGAAGCCGCCATCTCTGGTGGCTCCTCGGTCGTCTTCGGTCTCAACGAGCCCGACATGCCCTCGCAAGCCAACCTCAGCCCCGGCGCTGCCTGCGACGCCTGGAAGAAGTACATGAACCCGGTCAAGGAGGCGCACCCCAACGTCATCGTTGCCGGTCCTTCCGTCAGCAGCAGCGAGAGCCCCAACCAGGGTCTCGACTGGCTCTCCCAGTTCACTACCCAGTGCCCGGATGCCAAGTGGGATGCCGCCAACATCCACTGGTATGGCCCCTACTCCGCCGGCTTCGACGCCTTCAAGGCGCACGTCGACAAGGCCATCTCCCAGACCGGCAAGAAGGTCTGGGTCACCGAGTTCGGTCTCACTGGCGCTACTCCCGAGCAGTCCGCCGACTTCCTCAAGTCCGCCATGGCTTACCTAGACGGCAATGACAACTGCCAGGGTTACTCGTACTTCGCCGTCGGCAACTTCGACGCCGCTGCCAACCTTCTCGGCAGCGGTGATGCCATGAGCGTTACCGGCGAGGTCTACGCCTCGTAGACGCCTTTCTTCTCGGTGGCTGTGATAGGTTGGCGGATGGTCGGTCAGGCGTTTGCATTTTGATGGCGCAACAAACTGGAATCCGGGGCAGGGTTTTCAGGTATAAAAAGGCATTTCTTCTCCAGTCATGACATTGGATTATTCTTTGCCTTGTTCATATTGTTTGGTTTTTAAGGACTTTACTTCTACCACTGTACTTTTTGTGTACGATTCTTGGGGTGGTTTGGTGACGGACCGTGTGTGTTTGAGTAGAGAGATACATGCAATGAAATCTGCAATGCAGTCGCACATCTTTTGTTTTCGTTTGCTGTGATGCGTACGACGTAGTAACCTGATGGGAGCCGGGAGGCAAGGGACCCTCGGGCGCATCAGACCCGCCGGCGCAATTGATGCGCCGAAGAACCCAATATCGCGCATCCCTTCGGTCATGTAGTAGCTCGCCTTGTCTGCCTTTAGAAGCCCTCCGACCAATATCTCACGCGAGGCTATGCTGACGTGCCTCTCGCTCGTATACGTCGTATGCCTACCTATGTCAGCCGGCTAGGCTGACAAAATCCCATACCTTCCAATTTAAGGCTTGACAGTAGAAAGACTCCCCACAACTGTCCCCAGTATCCAGCTTCAATCCAGAATCTACCAGCGACAATGGCATCGACAACCCTCTTCGGCACGACTCTCACGCTCACCCCGCCCCTCCTCACAGCTCTGCGCCTCGCGCCCCTCCTAGGCAGCACGGCGTCCCTGACCCATGCTTACATGGAGTGGGTGACAACAACCGCCTTTCTATCCCCCCCGGCAACGGAGACCCGCATATCCAAAATGTTCACAAAATCAGTCCCCGCCAACAAACCCGCCTCTTCCGACTCCAATGCCGCAACCATGGGCGCCGCAAAAGACCTCGTCATCCCGCTCTGGTTCATCAACTTCTTCAACACCGCCTTTTGGAGCGTCATCGGATTCAATAGCATAACCACGTACTCCGCGCTTGCCAATCTGTTCCTCTTTCAGGACGGCCTGGGCGAGAGTAGGAAGTTCTACGCTGTGGGATTGGCGGCTGCGGTCGGGCACTATGCTTTTGTGCCGGGAGTGAGCGGGAGCGTTGAGAGGTTGTTTGGTATGTGTGTGAGGCAGGCGAGGGGTGAGGAGCTGAAGAGAGAGGAGAAGGGCGCTGCAGCGAGGGACGTGAGGGAGTGGGTCGGCGTTCACAAGATCCGGATGGGTAGCGTGGATGTGGTGGCTTGGGGGTCGTTTTTGTTGGGTGCTGTTGGGGTGTTGACGCCCTAGAAAGCAGAGATGGAATGCAATGGCCCTGTTTGCACCAACGAGACGTGTAAATCCAGAAATAACGGCACTTATGATAGGACGGAACCAGAAATCCATGCATCATCTCGTGGAAAAAATTTCCGAAGCATCCAAGCCTATCGTCTATTGAAAGCGTTTACTCGTCTGTGAAGTCCATTTTCTGTCGCTTCGGTTGAGGTGCTGGCTCGAAACTCTTTCTTCGTTGCTTGAGAGAAGCCGGTTTGTCGAATACCAGCGAGCTCGTCGCTGCTGTTCGGATAGGAAGCGGGTCGAGTCGAGAATAGGTAGGGTGGATCGTAGATTTAATATCAGCAACCTCATCGGGCCTGAATATGCACGTGTCGCCCGTGATCAGTCTCTGAAGTGTCCCAACGGATGCATCCGCTCCGCACTCAAGAAAAAGCACTATGAGGTCCTTGATCCTGATGAATGTATTATACTCGAAACCCATATCAATAGCTTCCAGGAGTCTTTCCCACAGAGTGGCGCCGTTGAAGGATTGATTTGGACTCAACCCGTGTCGAAAAAAAATCCCGAAGATGCCCGCAAAGCTACAGGGCCCAAACATTGGCTGGTGCCAACGGAGCAGCATAAGCACATATGCCATCCAACACTGATCGCTTAGCTTGCTTTGATCGGCCCCGCTGGGCTGCATCAAAGATTCGATTCGAGCGCCGCGCCGAAGGAACAAGTCAATAAGTCGTTCAGCAGCTTCTCCTGTGGACTTTGTGTATGCTTTGGTTTTCAAACTCCACATGAAAATGACCCAAATGCTATCTCGACGATGAGCGCCGCTATTTGGATCCAATCCATGCCCCAGGAGCAGTCCGAATGCCTCGAAGATTTGAACGCAATGCGGTTCTGGAAGGCAACGGAATGGAAGGTCACTCCACACATGTACTTGATCCGATATATTCGCGCCACTCCGAACCATAGCCTGGAATATTTGCCACCATTCCGTGTAATTGGGTTCCTCCATGGCCACACAATGGAGACTTAGGAATTCTGACCATATGGACTCCTTTCCTGCCCTTGCATTGGGATCGGCGCCCTTCTCCAATAGTGATCGAACAAGATCCGGCTTCGGTGGGGTTCGCATGTCCCAAGCCTCATTCGGTACATATTGCACGCTGATATTGGTTTTGTGATAAAGCCCCCCGTCATCGACACATCGACTTTGCTGGGCTAGACCAACAGACTGAAAAGCTTGGCCAAATGTGGTTTTCCAGCCGGGAGGGCAGAGGAGTGAGTGCCTTAGCAAATCTTCCAAATCCACCGACTCCAGCCTATGGTTCACTCGATAGAGAATGTAGTCTTCCCTCCCGATGTGAATGGCTATGTCCAGCGCCAAACTCCGCGTGGGCTCCGCCTCCGGCATTGAGGCAGCCCGTTTGCCAAGATAAACCATTTCGACATGGTCGATGATCGTGAACTTATATTCATCATCGCCGATTGCTTTGGAAGCCCAATTTGCAAATTCGAATGCCTTGTCAAAGTTCCAGTGATTTGCCGACGAATAGGTATATTTGACCTCGGCCAAGTGGGCGCGGACGATGGCTACTGGTATTTCTGACTTATCGTCTAGTTCCAACTCCAGCTGCTTTCTGATCCACGATAGCCTCAGGAAGTCGCGCAATGTTCGATGCAGGAAGTCAACCTTTGTAGTATGGGTAATTTCTGATGCCGAGAAGGGCTCTAAAAGCCCGTTGTATCGCCCGTTCAACCGCCGCTCTGTCTGGCGCGCCCGCTCTTGCAGTTGGTCTTCGTTCAGAGGTTCAAAAGACAGCTCAAGGCCAAACTCCGGGTTCTCCTCTTCCAGGAAGGAATAATGTATCAAATTTAATTGTTCAGGTGATTCCAGAGCCGCCAGGAAAGTGTACGCCATGCGCTTTTGGTATACTTTGTCCACTGACCGCAGGATAAGGTCGAAGAACTCCTCTAAGTCGGTAGGCAAGGCCTCCAGCCGGCTCCGTAGCAGAGATATTTGGTCTTCGTTGACTATGCCGTCACGAAGGGAATGTACAACCTGTAGGATTGGCATCTTTAGCACTAATTCCGAAAAACAGGTATGGAATCAGTAGTCACATACCAGACGAACCCAAAGAAATACGCCTTGTGCACGTATTCTAATCTCTTGGATAAGCTCGAGATATTCTCTCTCTTGAGTCTGGGTTCGAGGGCACCCGCGAATCAACATGATGTTATCTTTCGCGAATTGTTCAATATCTTTCTCCGTTAGGAAGTGCAATCGGAGTATGCCCTCATTGCCCCTGCCGAGCGTGTTCTCAAAATAGTTCCAAGGTCTGCTGGACAAGCACAGTTTGACGGCGGGCGATTCGGATAGCTCGTAGATTATTTCGACCACCTTGTCGCAACTTCCGTCGTACTCATCGAGCCCGTCAATATGAAAGTAGAATCTTGCTGACATGGAAGATTGCTCCTTGAAGGTCTTGAAGATGGCTTCCAGCTCCGTCATCGACCAATCCCGGGAGGCTCCTTCGGAGAGGCAACCCGAGCCCCATCTCTCAGGAACTAGCACGGGTATGAGTTCCGGACACCCTTCCAGTATATAAAGAAGCAGTGATTGAAGTAAGCCTTGCAAAGACTTCTGCATCGGGGTTCCAGGATTCCAAAAGTAGAAGCTCGCTTTGACAAATCGGAATGGTGCAGCCCATTTACGGAGTAGTTTGTTCGTCGTGATATGATCATCCAGATACTTCATCAAGGTACTCTTGCCAGAGCCTGTGCAGTGTAAGTCTTCATTCCTGATTGTGCACCCAAAAGACGAAATCAAGTATCAGAAAAGCAACCTAAGTAGGAGATGATGGACCCAAGCAAGCACTGCGGTAATGCAAAATGGGCATGATCTGATACTTGCCAACCAAAAAGTGATTCGGAATACGTACCTGGTTTGCCCGTTACCCAGTAGATGCCTTTACCATGCTCTAGCCATGATGAGAATTGAATCTTCGAACGAGGATCTTCGTCTGGAAGTAAGTCGTGCGACCAGATCCAATCGAATGTTTTGCGATGCGCTACTGGGATATTTGAGTGACGAACCGTCATAGTTTCATAACGTAGGCTTTGTAGGATGCTGGTCGTAACTGCGCGACGTTCGAAATCAGCGGAAAAGCAAGAGAACGCTTCTTTCAGGCTGACGAGCGAATCGGAGGTAGGACCATCTGAAAACCCTGAATCGATACGCAGGAGGATCTTTGTCATCTGCTGGAGCTGGTCCGTCACGTTTTGGCCTGAGCTCATCGTTCTTTCGAGTAGATCATTCAAGAAGCCTTGCGTCGCAATTTGAAGTACTCTATGACGACGATCAGCAATCCGCTGTATAAGTCCGCAGAGAAAATGAAAAGAAATTGTACTCACTTGGTCTCCTCGACCAGATGTAGTACGGTCTCATCGCGCAGCGCTTCCAGTCGCGACTGTAATTCTTCTATTCGCTTCGCGTTCCACACCGACTTCAGGGCTTTCCGAAAGCTGTCACCTCTTTGAGGCGTTCCATATCGGCTATGTCCGATTTTATCGATAGCATCGAGCAGCTCCTTTGCAATAGAGCTGCTTTGCTTTGTCAATTCGCGTAAGGCTGGGTTCGATGTTGACGTAACTGTCCATTGGTTGTTATACTTCTCCAAGTCCTTAGCGATCAAGCGGAGATCCGAATGCTTAGAAGAGAGGCCATCGGCGCTGGACTTGATATCTGCGCTGGTCGAGATTAATTTGCAGCCGAATTGTATGAACTGGACAATGTTTCCAGCGAGACTGGCGGCGGCAAGCGCTTCGAGCACCATGGTCCTGCGCGTCGCCTGCGATCGTGCCTTAGGGCTGGAATGTCTTGTTGCAACGAGAGTAATTAATGGTAATGGTTGCGCTTTGTAAGGATTCTGCTTGCGCTGTGGATGAGGAAGGCCGAAAAACAGCCTGACGGAGGCAGTGCATTGCCATGCTACGTGATTGGCTCACACAAGCTGCAGCTGTCGGCGAAGGCTGTGGGACAAATATGACCGGTGTGCCACAAGGCAAAATCAATGATCCATGAATATGGCTGCAAATAAGTGGTAAAGAAGATGCATATGATGGTGATCAAGTTGGAGATGCAAGAGTTAGATGATCTCACAAGTGGGGGAAGGTAGTACGACCTCGCGGTTCCCTCCGAATCTCCATCAAATACGGACAGCCACGCCGAGGTTCACTGTTGATTGGTTACAATACGTATCACAGTCTCATGGATGGAGCAATGGTATGTGAGTTGACACGGTGATGGGGTAGAAGTATTAAGAGTACAATGTCATCAGCTCTTATACTTTTCCTCTACACAAGCCATAATAACAAACCACATTTACCATCCCAAATGACGCCATGCTAATATACACACCAAACATAATCCTCACAATGCACACCTCCCAACCCTTCATCCCTTCCCTTCTCACCAACCCCGTCTCCGCCCCCTAAACTCCTCCCCCCTCTCCTTCCTCTNNACCCTCTTAACTTCATTCCTCCTCCTCTTCTCCTTGCCCCACTTCTCCGGCTCACTAATGGCCCCCACCTTCCTCTTCGCTCTCCTCGCCTCTCTCCTCTGCTTCACCCCCTTCTGCACAGCCCCCATCGCATTCAGATACTCCTGCGTCCCCATTCGCTTCTGCAGCTCATTCATGACTTCTCGCGCTTTGTCGATGAGCGCCTTATAAGTATCGTTGAAGGCGGGGTCCGTGGAGCGTGGTATTGTCGTTGCGGAGTCGGTCATGGTTGAAAGCGTGGTGAGGAGATGTGGTAGGGCGGGTGTAAGGGAGGGTAGCGGGAGTTTGGCGACGAGGGTCGAGAGGAGGGTAAGCGTCGCGGTTTTCGGGTAGAGGGAGGAGAGGCGGATGATTTTTGTTTCGCGGCGGAGGAGGCCTGAGAGGCGGGTTATGATGCGCTGGACGGCGGTAGACGGTTTCGTCGACGTCTTCTTCGGCTCTGAAGGTGTTGGCGGAGGTGATAGGCCTCCCCATTCCTCGTCGGATGATGCAGCTTTGTCATCTGCGTCGTCGTCCGCCTCTTCGACATCGGCATCGTCTAGATCGTCTTCATCTTCGTCCGTCTTTCTACGATCCCAAGTCGCACCGTTGGCGGCTAAACAGCGAACCAGGAACGCGAGGTTGCGAACGCTTTGGGCACATAGGTCTTCACCAACGTTCGGAATCGACAGATTCTTGATAAAGGCGCTGGCCAGCTGTATCATATCCGCGCTGGTCAACTCCAATCCACGCGAGCCCTGCAACGGTAATGCTCCGAGGCCAGCATCTCCGTTTGCGGACGCAAGATCCGCGAAGAGCATGCCCATCAACTTCGCTGCCGTGAGCTTAACCCACGCGTGCGGGTACGAAACGCATGATCGGATCGAATCCCAGAAAGATGCTTGGTCTGGAGCAAAAGCGTGGTCCGGTGATGCTTTGCACACCTTCTGGAAAACTGTGAGCGAGTAGTAGATCAGGTCCCAGTCGTCGTCGTTGTCCGAAGCACGGCAAGCTTCGACCGTCCCCTTCAGTCGGTCTAGGACGAAGGCCAGCTCCTTGGACTTGTTGTCGACCACCTCAACGTATAAGCCCCAACATTGGATACCAAGACGTTTCAAGCTGGTATCGTCATCCTGTTCGAGCCAACTCTTAAGATCGCCAGTGAAGACCCGGAGGCGTTGCGTATCCGCTCGTTCGAAAACTTTCTTGATCAGAGCACCGGCCATTGTGCGGCAATCGCTTGAATCGTCGTTGACCATGGTATGAACGAGAGGAATGAACATCAAGCTGAGCTCGTCTTGTAGGATGTTGTCGCCAACCTTGGCTAGGACGAGGTTCAAGGCCTCCATGACGGACTGCCTCCCTTCGACATGGTCGTACCGTAGGTTCTTGAGCAAGAATTCCAATTGCTTTTTGAATCGATTCTTTGCTTGTGGATACTCCATGAGGAAGTGGAAGTAATTTGTTCTCGCCAAGTCTCTGGCCGATCGCGTTTGGTTCGTTACCATCATTACGGCGACTTTGTCCATGGCTTCGTAGACCTCGGGAAGGACGATCTTGCGGTTCATGACTGCTTTGAGGAAGCCAAACGTAGCACCCTGGCGATCGGGCTCATCGATGTCTGGGAGAATGCGCTTTAGGAGTTGGCCAAGATCGCGATCTGCAACCTCCACACTAGGCCTTTCGCGCAAGACAGCCGAGATCAATTTTAGGGAAGCTTGGGCGACCTCTGTGTTGGAAGAAGCTGCTCCTTTGATGACTCGAACTGCCTCAGTTATATAGACAGGGCAGTTCTCATCCAAGTCGCGCATCGGTACCTTGATGATGGTAGTAAGGAGTCGAATCGCAGATGTTTGTACCTCCTCCTGTCCTGCAACTAGCGCATCGCCGATGATGGGGAGGAATCCAGCCAGGTTCTGGGGCGTTTGCAACTCCTCGTGCTTGCGCAGGACAGTCCGCAGGATGTCGAGACCGAATCGGATCGCTTTGAAGGTGTATGATGTAGTCGACATGCGTGCGCCAGACTTCGCGGCTCCTTTCTGGACGAGATATCTCCTGGTATTGTAATCCAATTTGGGTCCTTCGCCTGGGTTTTCGCTAGCCTTATACGCTTCCTGAATTAGCTCGTAGCAGAAGACAAGAATGTCCCGGTTGTTCACCGTCGGGTTCTGGAGGATTCCCAATCCTATACGTCGAAGCAGCTCATCGATCTTTTGAACTGACCGGGCGTTGAGCTTCTCTGACAACAGTGCGATGATGGGTGTGACGAGGTCGACCAGGTGGGATGGCGTTGTGCGTCTCGCCATGATGTCCATGGAGTCAAAGCTCTTGCTGCTCTTTACCTCCTTCATCTTGCTAATATACTCCTCGGCATCCTTCTCTTGACCAGTGAGACCAAATGTATCGTCCATGATTATGTCTACGATATCTGTGAGGCAATAGTCCAAGTCCCCGGGCTCCATCTGCTCAGAGAGCCTCACTAGGATACTGTGGACGGTGAAGGAAAGCACGTGAAGCTGGTAACCGCGCTGTAATGCCGTGCGCAGTGCCTTGAGGATGAAGCTGAGGTACTTTGGACCGACGACTACCGCAATCTCCGTCAAAGTATTTCGTGCCATGTCCCGGCTGTCCTGTGATCGACTTCTGAGGATATGACAGATGTCAAGAAGGACAGATGGAAGACGAGCTTCAAGTTTCGAGAGGGGAAGGACAAGTAACACTTTAGACACCGCGACCGCAATGGGGACCCGAAGACTGACGGTCGATTCCTCCTTCTTGTGCAAGAATTCCATCAAATCAGGTAAGAGATTGTTGGTGACGTCTATTGCCAGCTTTTCTTGGTGTGGAAGGGTCTTGGAAAGGTTCGAGATCACCTGGTCGATCTCCATGACACCTTCCGAATCACTCTCATCCACTTCGTCTGGCTTTTGGACTGCCTTGCTGATTATGTAACCCTTTCTAGAACCAGCTTCGTTCAAACTGTCTAAGAGGCCAGCAACAAGCTTGATCATGGTTTTCTGTAGATCTTCCTTGGAGGTGAGGTATCCGATATATCTCTTTAGCAAGGCGCGGTATTGGGGCCACTCGAGAGATTGGCATAAAGCAGAGAGAGTCCTGACAGTTTCTCCAGACAGACTGTTTGCACTCTCGTCATCAGACTTGTTGAAGACGAAATGCTCAAGTAAGGGAATCAGAATGTGGTAGACGTTGCCGCCCTGTAGTCGTGGCGCATGTGACGCGAGTCGACGTAGAGCCCTTAGGCGTCGGTGCCCTTGGATATGTAGGATATTGCTGTAAAAGGATGACTCCTCGTCTTCGGAGAGCAATATGCGCATGTCCTGCACAGGTGCCCAACATGGATATGTCCGTACCAGCTGCGCCAACACAGCCAGGTATTCGACGCGGACGAGCTCTGATGACTCTCGCATACCATACTGGAGTCCAGGTATTATTGCTGTCGATATGAAGTCCTTGAATCCCTCATCCTTGCTAGATGCTTCGATGAAGCGCCGCAGCGCCAGGGAGGCATTGACTCGGATTGTCAGTTCCTCATTATCCTTGATGAAGAACAGCATATTGAATATCAGGGGCTTCCACTGCATCAAGTCAAGCGAATCGAACAGAGTCGTGGTGATGCTATTGAACGCGCTGGACCGACGCTCAAAGTCCGGCTCGTCCAATCGGGACATAGAGAAAGCATTCAAATCATCACATAGGGTAGCGACGGGTGCGAGGCTTTCGTTGTAATGGGCGAGATCTTGCAAAACTGCGCACAGAATTGTCCTCGCTTGCCTATCCTGGAAAATGGAGAATAGAGGACAGGCCGCATCGAGGACGGTGGGGAACAAGACTTGCATATCCTTTCCGTCGCATCGGGGAACGAACTCATGGAGAATCTTGACAAGCCCAAGTTTGGTGTGTGCATTGACCCGCTTAGAGGGTTGCCGAAGTAGGAAAGCAGAAATGCTGATCATGCTGCGCGACTCGACAGTACCTGTCACAAGCGGCGCTAGTTCTGCCACGGTCTGGACACCAGACTCCAGAACTTCTTTGCTTGGGCTCTTATGCAGTAGATCGCTGAGTTGGTTCAGGATTGCAGACGAAAAAGGCTGCAGTATGTCTGAATGTATCCGGTTCTTGATAAGTTTGTCATCGATAGAAACATCTCCGGTTCCCGACCCAGACTCAATCAGGGTACGTAGGATCTGGTCGAGCACGAAGAGTTTGACTTCGTCCTTGGCTGAAGGTACGTTGAGGCATTCGACCACCTTGAGTAGGATACTCTTGTTGTAATCGACGAGGAAAGGAGCGGTGAGTGGCGATTTTGACCAAGCGGAGAACAGTCGTAATAATCCCGAGACAGATTGTGCAGTCTCAGCTGCGAACTGCTGGAGCCGCGGGTTGATGACTTCTGAGATGATGGAAGGTATAATTTCCTGCCACTGGAAATCGGGGCAGGTCTCGAAAAGGATGTTGAGCGAGTGAAGTGCGCGCTGCCGAATAGTTCTGTATACGGGAATGTGCACGTCTTTTGATGCCTCCTCGGTTGCGGCGGACTGTTTCGCTCCGTCGATATTGCGCGAAGCAGCTATGAGACAGAACAATATCGGCTCTATGATAGCGTCAATGACTGGTCTAAGCGTTGTCTTGAGCGTAGCGAGCATGTCTTCGAGCATATTTAGCATACCGACTTGCTTGCGTGGGTCCAGCAAGTCTCGGCGAAGCACTTCTTCTTTGATCCTTCCGTCCTGGAGCATGGACAAGCCATTCAATGGTCCTAGAGCGATGGCCAAAAATTCACGCAAGGCGTCTTCCTCAAGCCTTATCAAGGCTTGGAAAACGGCTTTTCTCTTGGTATCCAAGCCTTTGTTACCACTGATGACTCTGCCGTACAGTATGCGAAGCAACACTGGCAGAAGTCGATCACGGTGAGATTCTTTGATCGGGTTGTTCTCTGTACCAGCGTCGAGGAAGACTGTGATTTGATCTCGAAAGCGGGCGTCGTCAAGCAAATGAAAAAGGTTTTCCTGGTACTCGGTGATTGCGGGTTCTTTCCATGCTAGAAGTGCTTTGAGTGCGTTTCTCTGGATCTCACCGTCGCCATTACTGAGCAACGTAAGCAGAGCACTGTAGACCTCTTCACTCCGGAACAAGACCCTTGGGTTCGTGAACTTAGCGAACAGGGACAGCATCGCTTTCTGATCTTTGCGTGCCCAGCGAGGCTGACCTTGTTCAGTTTCGTTCGTGAGTGTATCCTCCGAAGCATCATCAGTCTGAAGTTCCACTGAACGTTGATTTAACGCCCAATCAAGCAAGACGGGTACCAGGAGTCGTGAGTGTTTCTCTGCGATATCGGGAAGCCCGTTGAGAACACGAAGAGCTTGCGTGCGACTGGCGGAAACGATGGTCTGTACTGGAATATGGTCCTCGACAAATCTGGTACGGAATTGCTCCAACGAGTCTTCGAAGAGCGCATAGTTCGCCAAAATGATCGACTCGAGTTGCATGATATTCGTGCATTCGAACTCCGTGGCGTACCGCCGGGGCGATGTGTCTGCAGGGGTTGAAGTGGGCTTTATCTCGGATTTGGGTTGGTTCAGCCACTTGAAAGCGACCCGTGAGACATGGCGCTCTCCGTCCTTGGTTGCGCACACAGCTTTCAACGCGGCACAAGCGTCGTCCCATACTGGGGTTAATTTTGCATGAAGAAGGCCAAAACAAAAGGCTGGGATTGCTTCGACAACCCAAGGGTTACCACAAGCTTCAGGATACATCCGTGCGAGTTGTCCAACGCGCATCGAAACCGAGCGCTGAGTCTCGAAATTCATGGGTGTTTGCTCGATGATGACAGCAGTGGACAGGATCTCTTGTGGGCCTTGAGTCTTCGCAACGATGGCTTCGACCAACCCTAGCGCTGCGAGGCGGATATCATGCGAAGGCGAGCTGATCGTTTGCATCAAAATCCGCTGGAGCGACTCCATGTGTGCTCCTTCAAGCGCCAGGTTACTCCTTTTCTCTGCAAGACGCAGTAAGGCTTGCAGGAAGGGAACTGAGTAGCCGTAGATAGAGGCAGCACGACACAGAGATGGCCATAGGCCAGAGAAGTCGGCATCGAGGTCGTTTTCGCCGACGAGGTACATGAAGCCATTGCCAGTCACGAAGGCGTCGACTGGGTTGCCGAGTGATCCGCTATCCCGCTGTACGGTGCGCTCCAGCGCTACACGGAGGTGAGATGAAATCAATGCTCCGACTTCCGTCGATATAGTCAAGCACCTCGCCGCATCCAAGAAAGCGTTGCATTCGTAAATCAATCGGTCCGTCTCTCCATTCTTCGGTTGTTCTTCGGCGAGCGTCCGGAAGCTTTCTGACATAGCCTTTTGCCACTGGTTTGACGGTTGTAGAGAATTTCTTGGCAATGCGCCATTCCGACAAAGCCCGGGAAGGATCAGACAGAGTTGATCGCCATGTTCGTGTGCCTTTTGAGCTATGAATCTGGCCGAATTTTAGCAGAGCTCGTGATGACGCTTGTTTATCAGACGTACCTCTTTAAGTGCGGTAAGACTAGAGTATTGAACCTCTCCATACCCATTTCCGCGACGATATTGCAGAATGGAAGGAAATGAGGCTCCCACTTCCCTTGGCAAAGTTTGTCCACCAAATGTACATTTGGAATTGCAGCGTCGAGGGGACAGTATTGGAATGTCACAGACGTGGCCGAAAGCAGATCTCGCGGGTGTTGATGCTCGGCCTCACCAGCTTCGAAGTTAACCAAAAGCGTCTTAAGGACTCGGAAGACGGATGGCCAATCGGCGACCCGCGTGCCTTTCCGTACGCCGCAAGCAGTAAAAATCAGGCGCGAGGACAATCCGATATGACGCAAGTTTGAAGACATGTGCTCGGCCTGTGATAGGATTACCTCCAGTAGAGGTTGGAAGCTTTCTGAATCGGAATGGTGGACGAGGGCTGTGACTACGCCGAGGACAGTCGGTTCGAGAGGGGCGGTGCGGAAAAGGGCATAGTCATCATGATATAGTTGTGTAAGTAATTCCTCTAGTATGGCGAGAGCACTAGAGTGTAGACCGCGCTGAACTCCCTTCATCGAGTCGGCGAATAGAGACATGAGGCCCTGTTGGAAGTCGTAGTCTTTTCCAGAGCCCTGCAAGTCCTTCAACTGCTCCGATATATGTCTTATTATCAATCCTAAAGGCTCCTTGTTCCGGTGATACATGGCGCCCGCTTTGCGCACGAGGAAGCTGAGCGATTCGGCGGCGAATCTCATTACGAAGGACTTCTGGTGTTGCTTCCCCAGCAAAGGCGCCATCAGATCGAATGCGGGCCGCAGATCCGGTACCAAAAGCCTGGAGAGGTATTTGAAGAGCCATGCCAGGCACGTGAAGCTCCGCTCGATCACCTCGACGTCTGCGTGCTTTGTTGCCAGCTGCGAGACGGTGCGGACGGCTCTTTCGAAGTATTTCTCGAACTTGACGCCCAGATCATGCGCAAAATGGGCCATCAGGCTCAGGAGCGGCTCTTCGCTGTATTTGTCCCCCTTCTCGATATATTCTACCAGCAGTTCGAAGATGCGATCGCCATGGTGGAGGAGCTGGCCGAGGCTATGGCAAAGCGGGGCGACTTGTCGGGCGAAGGAGGTGAATGTCTCGGACATGTTGAGCTCCCTCCATTCGACGAGGGAGTCCCTGAAGTAAGAGAAGGTCGTTTCGAGTTCGGCATCGTCGAGGATGGCACTGCGGCCGCGGCGGACGGGCTCGATCTTGAGTGTCGCGATGCGCTGGGAGAAGCCTTGGAAGCGGTGTCGTTTCACCGTGTCGGTTCCGCCCTTTGTGTGCTTGGGGGCTTTCGCCTTCATCTTGGCAGCTGGGCCGCGCGACATGGCCGCCATGGTTGGTGTGGTCGGCATGAAAAAGCGTGGTGGCTGCTTTTCGTCTTCGTTCCCCACAGTATGATGGACCAAAAATTTCGATGGTCCGTGCAGCCCCTGCAGCCCCAAACGCCGACCGCCGATGCCTCAAATTCAGCCAGCAGTCAACACCAAAACAACCGAGATTCATCGCAACCATGTCTTCCAAAATGTGAGTAATCTAATCATTCATCACCCCTATTTTGTTCAAAAGCTGACTGAAGGATTACAGCGCCGTGATAGGCGACGTCAACGGTCAATATCCTGCCGTCTTCCAGAAGCTATCTGCTTTGCACGCGAAGAACAACTTTTCTTTTGCATTAATCGTTGGAAATCTATTTCGGAATCCCGAGGATAGCACTGAAGAGGACGAGGCACACATTCGGTCCTTGCTCGATGGCAAGATCGAAATATCGCTCACCACCTACTTCGCTCTTGGCACCGCCGCACTCCCCAAGGCTGTCGTCGAGAAGCTCGAATCTTCCGATGATGAGCTGTGCCACAACCTCTACTACCTGGGAAAGCGCACAACGATGAAGACTGCTGAGGGCATCCGGATTGTAGCCCTTGGTGGTCGCATTGACCCCAACATTATCGGTGGAGAATCCAAAGAAAAATGCCTGCCTTTCTACACCGAGAGCGACGCAAAGGTTCTGCGAGGTGCATCAAAAGCCGATATCCTTGTTACATGCGAGTGGCCCGAAGGGGTACGCAAGCGCTCCAAGGTTGACTTCAAGTCGGACGTAGAACCAACGGCGCAGCAATGCATCGCCGACCTTGACGTGACACTCAAGCCAAAGTACCACTTCTCCACGTCCGGTCCCAGCTCCTATGAACGCGAGCCTTTCTTCCACATGCCAAGCGAAGACACGGACGGTCTATACCCTATCACTCGGTTTATCAGCCTAGCATCCTACGGGAATCCCAACAAGCAAAAATGGATATATGCCTTTTCTCTGGATCCGCAAGCTAGCAACCCCATCTCTCCACCTTCCGGCTCCACAGTGTGTCCAATGACACATTCAGAGAAGAAGCGTCCCGCTCCAGAGCCTCGTGAAGCAGCTCTGGTCTACGACGATGGAAGGCGCGGGCGGCATAGACCTGCCAAAAGGCGCAAAGGCGAACATCGAGGGCCTTTGGCGGTATCCGAGTGTTTCTTTTGTCTGTCCAACGAAAATATCGCCACTCACCTTATAACGTCGATTGGCGACAACTCATACCTGACCACCGCCAAAGGACCACTATCGACTTCGCAAACCTTTCCAAAGCTTGGTTTCCCGTGCCATCTGCTCATCATACCTCTTACTCACCAGTCTACACTCGGAGCCATGGAAGAGGAGGATCGCGATGCAACATATACTGAGATGCAGAAGTATAGAGTATCGATGAATAAGATGCTCAAGTCTGTGGGAGATTCAGACTACGGCTCAGTGACATGGGAGGTCAGCAAGTCGACCCTGCCACATACACACTGGCAATACCTCCCCGTTCCGGCAGACTTGATACAGAAAGGCTTGGTCGAGGCGGCATTCAAAGCTCTAGCAGAGAACCTCCATTGGCCGAGCTTCGTCAAGGAAGATGTTGGCTCGGGCTTCGAGGAGACGAGCGACTTCTTCCGCGTCATGATATGGAACCCAAAGGACGACGAGCAAAAGCACACAAGCCTTGTACTGCGCTTCGACGAGAAGATCCGATTCCACTTGCAGTTCGGTCGAGAGGTACTTGCCAAGCTTCTTCGGCTTGACGACCGCATCGATTGGCACGATTGCGGCCAAACGCAGGCAGACGAGGAGCGTGACGTGGCCAGTTTCAAAAAGGCGTTCAAGGCGTTTGACTTTGCGGACGAGTAAAGGCTTCCGGTGCATGCCGGGGTCCCCTTGAAGCCATGTCCTATGTACAACTACCAAGTAAAGCCTCAGGAAAGCAGACCTGTGTACCAATACCACCAGAAAAGAGACTGGAACAGCGGATTGCAATGTCTCAAACAATTCCAAGTCCATCCTACCTCTAATATTGCCGCAGCATATCCCAATGCCCTCCGAAATCCCCGCAACATCTCCCTCGTCACCCACTTTCCCAACACCAAGCACCCCAAGACACCCTCTTGGCACACCCAAGCCGCTTACCTGTTCCGCAGCCCCCTCAACCTACCCAATGCGGCATTTCTGCCCTCCCAGAGCCAAAAATCGTCGATCGCAGCACTAAAGTCTTGGGACAGCAAGCTTTGGGGCTAGACGGGCCTGATTACCGAATCCCTGGACCCCCTGTCATGGCCTCTCACACTCTTCCCCTCAAATGCGCATGAAAAGAGAAGGGTACGAGCTGTAGTTTTTGAGGTTTTTGAGGCTGCAAATACGAGAAATATGAGGAGAGCAAGACGGGCGATAGTTATGGGCTTGGCATAGCCTGTTAGGACCAAGACTTGCCGTGAGCTGGCTTGGCATGATGGCTTGGCAAGCCCAGGGAGGGGAGCTAGCTAGGGTGAAGGGGGTTAGTGGGTCAATGTCGAGATGCGGATCACGTGCTGAGAGATGATTCGGGATCTGCCGGCCTTCAGCAAGGTTAGTGGGACCTTTGAGCCTGTCAGGGTGCAAGGTACCTCTGTTCGTTTGCAGGTACCATCTGAAGTCGTTCTCCAGTTTCGCAGTTGCCGTCGTAACCTTTTGTCAAGATCTCACCAAGTGGTGTCCACAATCTTCGCCCACGCCATCTCCCATCCACCCACCATTCGCCATTTTACATCCCACACCTCACTCCCAAGCACTCCGTCCCATCTAAGAACCCACGAACTCCGAAAAACACGTGAACATCGCATCCGCGCCGCTCGCTGTTTCACACCAGCCCACCAATCGGCACAAGACGATCAACAACCCCCAAATCTGCCCCGCCACCAATCGCCAGCCGCGATAAGCCCACACCTTCCCTGACACTCTCCATTTATCCCATCTCCCTTGCCCTGAAATCTTCCGAAGATTCTCCAAGCATGCCGGCTTAGACTGTGGCTCTACATTGCATGCACGTAGGTCGGCTCCGCGACACCGAACAGGAAGCTGGCTGCGGGTTTCGTGAGGGTGAGAGATGACTAGGCGGGGGTGTAGGTCGCAAGTTAGAAAAGTAGAAGAGCCCGCGGATGCAACTTCGCCTAAGATACTGGGGTTTTGGAGGTGATTTGCATGGGAGGCAAGGCAGGGTCACTTGGCTGCGGTGTGCACCTGCCGGTTTAGGAGGGCGTGAAGGACTAGTGTACGTGGGACGAGAGGTGTCGTCGTGAGGGACGTGTGGTGTGTGATTGGTGTGGAGCGCGTGTGGTGCGACGAGGTTGCGAGCGTGTATAAAAGAGTGGATGAGCGAGGTGCGGCATGGGGACAGAGCGGGAGGATCGCGGGCCGTTGATCTGAGTGTAGCGCTTCTGGAGTGTATATACTTGTCAGGTGTATATATACCTGTGATAACCCCAGTCCAACCCGCCAGGACGATTCGCCCGACACCTCCGCTCGCGATGAAGGCACTCAATCTCGTCCTCCTTTTCCCGCTCTCCCTCGCAGCCGCCCTCCCCAGCGGGCCCCTCTACCGTCGTACACCTCCCAACATCCCATCGGCCTCCACTGCACAGTCTCTCCTCTCGGGCCTAACCGTTGCCGCCCAGGGACCACAAGACGGTTACTCGCGCGACCTCTTCCCACACTGGATCACGCAATCGGGCACTTGCAACACGCGCGAGGTGGTACTCAAGCGCGACGGCACTAACGTAGTGACTGATAGCGCTTGTGCGGCTACGAGTGGGAGTTGGTATAGCCCGTATGATGGGGCGACGTGGACCGCGGCGAGTGATGTCGATATTGATCATGTCGTGCCATTGAGTAACGCTTGGAAGGTACGAGTGTCCTACACTGGCATCGAAGGAAATCGGGTGAAAAAGAGGGTCTGGCGGTGAATGATGAATGCTGATTGAAGAAACAGAGTGGAGCAGCGGCCTGGACGACAGCGCAACGTCAATCGTTTGCAAATGACCTCACAAATCCGCAGTTGATTGCTGTGACGGATAATGTGAACCAGTCGAAGGGAGATCAGGGACCTGAGACTTGGAAGCCGCCGCTAAGTGAGTATCAAAACATCGAGGTGGCTTTGAGTGCTAATGCGCGACAGCGAGCTACTATTGCACGTATGCGAAGATGTGGGTCAAGGTGAAGAGTGTATACAGTCTGACGGTCACGAGTGCGGAGAAGAGTGCGCTTTCGAGTATGTTGGGGACTTGTTGATTCGTGGTTCTCGTAAATGGGAAGAAGATAAGCTAGGCCGTGAAGTACACACTAAGGAAATAATAAGAAAAGTCCAATTTGGTAAACCATGATACCTTCAACATGATACTGCACAGTGCCTACGCGGACGTCTACGCTGATCCGTAGAAGAACTCGACGAGTTTTGGCCCCAGCATCACACCTCCGCAACAGTACCTTCGTTCATACGCTTCGCTGGACGGCGCCGAAGCCAGCTAGCGAGCAGCGCACGAGTACTCTCTGGTGTTGGTTGTCCAGGCTTCCCTACACCTGCTAAAACAGCGGAAGAGGTGGATGTCAACTGGGTACCAGGGATCGAAGGTATCTCTGCGTTGTCGGCATTGCGCTGATCCGCAGGTGCATTAGGGCGAACAGTGTCCAATCCCATCAGATACGATTTCCGTCGTTCGCGCAGCTCCTCGACATGGCGTTGACGTTGAGTTCGAAGAGCTTCTAATCCGAAGCTAGGCACCAATGCGATGAAGGCAATCCGGAGCCGGACGATGTGGTCATTTCGAATCCTTTGCCAAAGTTCCATGCCGTACTGTATCTTCATAGCGAGAAGGACCAGAGGGATCGAGATGGCGAAAGCTATACCGACTTTACACGCATGTTAGCCCGTCGCTCATAGAAAACTACAGCAATTACTCACATAGGTATCCCAATATCATACCCAAAGGCCAGCTTGGTTCCCCACTTTTCTCGTCCTGTGGAAATGCGGTGATGTTGAGGGCAAAGAATGATGACATGAAGGATAAGGGAAGCGATCAAACTCGTCAGCCCTCATAGTTCTTCGATCAGAGTGATAGGCGAGTACATACGAAAATAATGGTGACAACGGTAAAGACCAGCATAGTTTACTGCCGTTAGCGATGTGGCCTTTCGATTTGCTGAAGGCTTTCCTCGTGGTCTCAACATACATTTCCCTGTTTCGCGGCTTCGAAGACACACTCTCGTGCCAACCGTGCCTCCCAAGCGTTCGAAGCTTGTTGCTTCAATCCGAGCAATGCATTTAACTATGAGAACAAGTGTTAGCAGGTTGTCTTGAGGTACTGGCGGTCATCAATCATACCTTAGCTTGCGTGGCATGTGCCTGTTCATCCAGTTTCTCGATATCGCGGACGTTGCATTTGACGAGATGCCCCACAATGAAGCGAACAATCGACTCAGCAAACTCATGCAAAAGCATCTCCGGTTGGCTCTTAGTAAAACCGCCAACTGCGTATCCAGAACAGATCGAATGATATTGATCTCATCGCGGACATCCTTGATCTCGACCAGCAGATTTGTCTCTTTGTCGATATCGAGCAGTTGTTCGAGAACGTCTCGCTTCTTACCATCAAAACTCCGACTTTTGCTGCCGAGGCTGTGGAGGGAGGAGTATCGTTCTTGGAAATCACGGAATAGCTCACACTTTTGGTCATCCTAGGGCTGATCAGCGAGATCCACTCAGCCTTCTCATCGACTCACAATCGAACCTATGGCTTCCTCAAACATCTGAAAGAATTGTAAAGTTTCGCAATTCTGCATTCTGTCGAAGACGCTGAAACAGGTACACATAATTCGATCAACAAGACTGTGCGCGCAGTAAATCGGGCACCGTGGCCCACCAACCGGCCCTAGTATCCGTGATCTGAGATCATCTTCCAGGGGCTTGTCGGGATGTCCTGCATCAGTGTGATCGGGGAAAGCCGTAATGATATATTCCCGTCCACACGTCGCCTTGTGACTGCCTGTTCGACTTATGTGCGTTGCGTTGGGCATCATCATCCAAAGCCATAGCTGATCGACCATCAAGATGTTGTGCTTGGTGTACCCCTTCTTCTCGGCCCAGCGGGAAACGACTTGGTCTTGGTCTCGTAGCTTCGTGCTCTCAAGCATGTGATAGTAGAATTGGTCCAACGTTCTGAACCATCGTTAGTCTTGACCAGAGAGCACAGCCTCTACTCACCTGCGGACATGAAGCGCTGGAGGGTTGAACAGATACGCATCCATGTATGCTTTCTCTTCAACATCGAGCTGATCTTCCCCTGCATCGCCTCTGGTACCAAGTGAGCAGCAATCGTTTGCTGGATCCATTGTGAAAGGAGATGAAGTGTGTAGCTGTTCTTGTTGAGCAACGGTTATTGACCTAGTGCCTGTGCTCACCCGGTCCGTCATCGAAGGGAGTGTCTTGTCATTGTTATTTTGCTTTTCATTCAGCCATTGTATGTATCGCTGCCTTGTAGCTTGCTTCACATTACTCTCGTAACTGAGGAATGGAACCTAGGCCATGGCATTAGCCACAGTCCACAAGTCATGGGTAGACTTGACCTACGAACAAGGCAAGGATATTTTCATTCGCTACATGCATGTGCGAAGGAATCGTACGCTGGGAAAATTTTAGACGGACTTGGCACAAGCTACCAGGCCTACGCTTACATTACGCAAATCCTGCGTCGGACCTGTACTTGTGTTTTGCCATATACGATCAGAAAACTTCAACGCTCTGAACAAATCCTGTCAAATATCAGCTACGGCTCGGCGGTAATGAGTTCATATCATACTTCAATCCACATCATCTGTTCAATTTGAATCAGTAGTGTCTTCCATTCTTTGTTCGGTCTTCATCATACTTACATTGTTCTGCGGAACATGGATCCATCTGCATACGAGTTCCATCTTCCCATGTTCACTGGGCCGAGCTTTGCTCAACAACTCTTCGATGTGGACTTGGCCATAAAGCACCTCATGCATCGGGAAGGAGCATGGCCAATGCTTCTTTGTCTCCCCCACACTTAGCGCTTCCACGTCATATAGTTCAGTCACGAACAACTTCACTCGCCTACTAGCCAAATCGGCACGTGCTTTGTCGTGGGGACCATTCTCGGCGATGCCTCGACTAGCAGTTTCCACCATGGACTTATAGCCCAGCCGAGCGTGAATCATCGCGGTCAGTTCATGCGATGGGCGACTCCTAGATAACTCATAAGGTGTATCTCTTGAGCTGTTCCGCCAGTCTATGTCCGCTCCTGCGTCTAGCAACAGCCTGGTTATCATTGGATTACCGGTCAAGACGGCGTAGTGCAAGGGAGTATTGCGCCTATCGTCAACGAGGTTCGGGTTCGCTTTCCCCTTTTTGGGTAGCATCCTAACCATCGGTTCATTTTGAGTAGCGACGGCAACATGGAGCGGGGATAAAACTCTGTGCACGCTTTCGTCAGCCTTCTAGAGTGGCATGTCAGGGTTGTACGCTTCTTACGTTCCGTTCCTGAGATTGAGTTCACTTGACTCTTAGTGAGAGTGCACATCGCTTTGTCGTGCCCCAATGTGACAGCTTGGATAAGCTGAAAAGCATCGAACGCTGCGCACAGTAGCTCACGAGCGACTGAGATATCGGGCTCGCCGTGCCTGACGGGAAGCGACAGAGTTCTGACACTCAAATTCTCGTCTTCTAAAGTGAAGAGTACCTCGCCGTTACAAAGGGCCATTATAGGGAATGATACGCGATGTCTTCTCCGGGGTTGGTCCCACATCTCCAAATACCGTCCAGAGGAATAGGCCTGCGGCTTGCGCATGATGATTTTGTTCTTGAACTCGCACACCAAGCGCGTCCAGGTGTCGGAAATGCCAGAGAAGACTTCTTTGTCTGCAGAAACACCCAGGGCCTGGGCATCGTACCGGATGTATCCCAATACATCTAGGGGCCTGAACGACAACATACTTAATGCCACGAGACGTTCGATCAGGGTGACATCCTGAATAAGTGCTTGCAAGACGAACATTGCGCTAATTCCGTAGCTGATTATCAAGATCGGGCGGCCCGGCTCATGCTTCGTGACTTTCTTCAACTCTTTGAGGAATGCTGATCCTGCCGCTTTGACATCCAGTTTGGCGTCTAGCATTGATTCCAGGTCGAAACCCAGTAGCTGGACGCTTGGACCCGGAATTATTTGAGGAAGTAAATAAGGGTTCTCTAACCAGTTCCTACCCGGATGCAAATGGGTGGGCATGCTCAGCGCTGATGGATTCGATAGTACATCGTTTCCTATCGAGGTCTTGGGAATCCCAGGAAGTTGTTACTTTCCAAAGGGAAGTATTCGGGTTTGTTCTCGCGCCGGCCTATTTCTAGCTCCGTGGAAGAGATGCAACGCGACGACATTGACCGCTGGAATCGATCCATCATGGTCATCCCATAGCGTCTCGGTCTTGACGGCCCAAGTCTTGTTTGATGCATGGTCAAATGTCGACGACCCTGATGCATTCTCGTCGCAACTGGAGAGGTTCTCTGGATGCGACTTGGGCCTGGGTCCTTGCGAAGGCGAGGGCAAAGCGGGAGCTCTTGAGCTATGTGTGCTTGAAACGCATGGTTCGAGGGGGGTAATGTCAGCGGTAAGCCGTGTTCTCGGCCACGCGTAGTCCGCTTTTAGTGTGTCTGGGAGAGGCATACCGATGATTGGAATGGGCGAATGTTCGTTACCGTGCCCTACACAATGATAAGCATTTCGATAAATCGCGTACGCTATGCGCACACAGCGTCATACTCGAGCAGTTACCAGTGACAGGGTGTCCAGTTTGAGCCTTCGCGGCTGATATTTCGGTGACCCTCTTGCATACACTGAAGTCTAGAGACGCTGTCAGCAGAGGAAGCTCGAAAGAAAGTACCTAAAGAGCTCAGAAAACCACCAGGGTCACGCAAGTCTATGTTGCTTGTCGTGATCATCTGAGCCCAAGGGATAGGAGTGCGACAGAAATTCGTATGGCTTTACTCGTTCGAATCAAGTGGTGCGCGCGAGGTCTTCAGACCATTTCGTAAAACCATACACCAGGAGGAACCCGAACCGTGTGACTGTGATTGGGTTCTTGCGTAACGCCAGGCCTATCTTATTCGACGCGCAACGGTCTTTTCCTAACCTGCGAATCTTTTGGTACAAGTCGACTCCAGCACTAGCGGTATCTGTGTTGTTTTGATAGCGAATTCTAGTTTGAGAATGCGACAGCCCGGTACGTGGGCAGGAAACATATCCGGAGCACCCAACCAAAGTCATAGTTCCCCAATACATGCCAACTCCAGGGACTGCATTGTACGCCTGACACGTGCACTCAATTGTTCCTATTCCGTAGGACCTAACTGTGATCAACGATCACGGTGGTACCCGTGGGAGTACTAATTTAATTGACCGCGAAGTCATATTGACGAGAGACGCACAATCGTTAAGGAACCAGATCGCAAAAGAGATATGATCCATAGACGCAGGAGTAAGACAGTAGCAGCGAATGCTTTCAGGACCTGAAGCATTTAGCATATTATAAATCGCTGCCAGCAAGCAAGGGATTTTGGTAACATTTCGTCGAAGGTAAGCGACGTGACAGCGGTGCGTGTGAGACAAAACGCGCGTAGCAGATAAGCGTCGAAGGCCTTGTGTTTGTTCTTGACCAGCTCTACATCCAGGCGATCGATTTCTGCTGGATTTGTATGGGAGGCTGCGATATTGTTAGCAAGATAGATCGGTGAATCGTGACGATTATGACGGATTCGGAAAGCGTCAACTGCGTCTCAACGTCCCAAAATCTTCCACGCTGCTTTCGAACATTGCGCGCAGTAACGTAACGCCGCAGCACTGGTCTGTGAAGATCAGCCGCAGCCGCTGGAGAAGACTAAAAGATGCAGACTAAAGGGTGGGACGATTGCCTGGTCGGAGAGGGGTGTAGATGCACGAAGTCAGGGATGAAGGAAAGCGCCTCGGCGTCTTCTTGTGTTCGGTATTACTCCTTTCGGCTAGCGCGAAACCTCGCTAGCGCTTTACCCCTCGCTGGGTCGCAGGCTGCCTCTGGGAGTATGGGATCTTATTAATGTGGGTGAGGGCTGTGCTGCAGCGCATCATCTAATGTTAATGGCATTTAATTGCCATCCAACTACCAAGTAATCTCTCACGATGTTCATCCATCGTCTAGTCCTTCCTGAAGGTCCCATAAGAATCACTGTCCTTCCTGTAGCCGTGGCTACAGCATCCCATCGCACCTCAGACTATGATCTTTTCCCATCGCCCACCAAAAGGACAGTGAATCGACAATGCCGCTTCTCGCCAACATCCCCTCGTACCTCGTGCGGAAGGGTTGGTGGGTGAATCACACCAATCCCGCTTATCGCCAGCACATCTGGACTGCTACGAATTTCGAAGCCCTGACGATCTTAGGGATCATAGGCATAGTAGGAACACTTGCTAGCAATCGAGCCTGGCCCGTGATCCGCCACTACCTGCAACCCGCCTTACAACTACCGGACGATTTAAATCCACTCGTTTCGTTGTCCAGCATACAAGCCCTCAAGGCACTCTATAACAGCTCGCTTTCCCTCTTTGCCGAGCTAAGGGCCATATGGAAAGGGCAGACGACATTTCGACAGAAGCTCAGAGAGTCGGCCCAGCTGTTACGAGAAGGAGACTATCAAATTCCGGCCGTGGGTCATCCATATATCCCACTCAGTTTTAAAATTTGGGCGACTATCTGTTTAAGTGGCTTCATTGTGCTGGGTGTCTGGATCCCATTCTTTCTCAGTGAGGGACTCCAAGGAGAGGCAATTGTACCAGGCATGCGAAGCTTATTAAATGGCTACCTGGGGTGGAGCGGCCCACTAGTCTCCCCTACTGACCGAACCTTGTTGCAGAGAGTGTGGGACGATTGGAATCGATGTTATGGTTCTCTGGACGAATGGAAGATAAACGGCTACTGTCGGGCTCTATACGATGATCTACCCTCCATTGAGAAGCAGGAACTGGGATTGGAGGACCCTGCTTTGGACAACTACAAGTACCAATTCTTGACATCATTTGGCGACCGCAACTCCAGCGCTTTTCGAATGTCTCAATATACAGCGCTTCGCGACGTCGGTTACAACGCTAATGCAAAAAGCAATATGCTCTACCATGAGCTCACGTGTATCCCTGTTCCGCTTGGCCCCTTTTTGCATCAGATCAACGGATCGTGGCAATTGGAGGTCCCCGGACTGGTCCCTTTGGAACGGGGAAACGCTGAAAGCCCACTGGAAGTTAGTACGAAGCTTGGTTCGTCCGATACTCGAGTTCCATGCTCTAGCTCGGGTACAGATGAAACATTCTGCTGTGCAATAACATCATCATTTGACCTTGATGGATCAATAAATTTCCTGTCGACACCTTCGGCACCGGGTATCGATGATGCACTGCCAAAAGTTCATTTGGGGAAACTACACCCTTCGTGGGATCGGCCTCAATTCGAGCAATACAAAGGACATGTCGGTGCCAAAGTCATGATGGGGATTTTAGGTGCACGAGTAGAGACGTTTTTGATCACGTTTAACCTCGAGGAGCAGTACATGGAACCCAAACCAGCCGTGGCTATTTCAGACGAGCCTATTTGTGCGCCTCATGAACAGCCCGGGAGTGGCATAGTCCGCGACGGGAAGCTGTCCGCTCTAGGCTGCGTTGAAGTATTCAAATCGTGCCACGGGACGCGTGAGAAAGAACGAACATGCACCGATCTCATAGACTATCCTGTCGAGCGGCCGCACCCCGAACCTTGGTCTGGAAGTGTATATACGGATTCTCTGGACTCCTTCCTCGACATTCAGTATCCTGCCGTGCAATCTGTTTGGCTGGCTACGCATATCAGTCCGATCTACTACTTCGGAGCCAATCACCAGCGCCTGCGGGACTTCTACAATGTAGAGGGAGTCAACAAACCCCGATGGCATGATGACATGGAAGAAAGATTCGTACTTTCTATGCTTCGAACTCGTCATGTGTCCCAAATATCGGCGGAAGAAGACCTTGTTATAATAACAGACCCCCACACCGTAAATCGCTCGCTGGTCGACTCGCTGGTCGACTCACCACTCCTTTACCGAAGCAGCGACTTTACAAATATCAATATCTGGGGTTCTTTGGCAGTCCTTGGGGCGTACGCATACATTATCGCATCAAGCTACTGCTTTCAGCTGTTTCTCCCCGTCCTCGTCTTGCTGAAGGGTATCTCACGCGGACTGGGTATTCTGTGGGAGGGTGCGACGAGGCCCATTCTTCTGTTCATACAATACGCCCACATGGTCGGACACGCAAGCTCCAGGTTCTTGCGCGATGTCGCGAAACGAGTTCGAATGATCACAGCACGGCAAAACCTTCCCTCTGGCCCTATAACAGAGATATCTATGAGCTCCCCTGTGGGCAGGACCACTGCCACGCGAGAAGATGAACCAGATGATCCACTACGACCATCGCGAGGGCAGTCAGTACCATGAGAAAAGCGAGCGAGTCTCATATACACACTTGAGTTTGCGTCCTTGGACATCAAATTGAACTCCTCAATTAAATGTGCAACCCTAGTCGAAATTCTCGACAGCCCTTAGTTTCACAGAAGAATATCCACTCCGGATTTCCTTGAAAAAGATCAACTGTGCAGACGAACCTGCGGCGTTTGGACTGAGAGTCCACGCATCGCTCCCATTCAGACTTAGATATCCCGCATCATCCGCCCGAATCACCGCCTTTTCCGTCACATTATCCGCAGGCAGAAGCCGCAGAACATCTCCCCTCGGATCTGGAGCGGAAAGATAGTGCGATACGCTGTCGCCACCGTTAGGAAGCGAGGCGTTCGTGGCAAGGTATCCAGCTTCGGTCAGTGTGAAGCGCGAGAGAGGTCCAAGTGGCCAGTCTGCGGGTAGATGTGGAGAATCGATTTTAAGCAAATAGCCGGTGTCGCTGTTTTGGTGCTAGATGGTGGCGTCAGACCTTTGTTTTGGAAGATTGAAGAGCGACTGGTTGGAGCGTACATAAGCGTTTGCGGCCCATTGGGAGTAGCCTTCGACTGAGATGTAGAAGGGCTGATCGGCGTCGAACTTCGCGGTCGAGGGAGTGGTGAGAATGAAAGTGCCGAGCAAGGCCGAGAATAGTGGTGCACGAGGGGGTGGTAGCATGGTGTGTGAGTTTCAGGGCTCGTACCTCAAATTGTCAAGGAAGTAACAGATGCGAAACAAGATGTTGGTGGTGGATTACTTCCATATGCAGGATCTGGGGCACAATTATTTATACCCTTCCACCACGGTACCTATGGCGCAGTGTTGTACTTCCATATTAAAATACATGATCCCACGACTTTTCGACGCGATGCAACAATTGACAACTTGGTCCCCGAGCACAGCCTTGCGAGTCTAGCCGCTTCATGTTCCCGGGATGATTCGACAAAAAGGTTTACCCGGTTGTTGGGGGCCAAGGGCACTATGAAAGTTAATATAATCCAAGTACTCTGCAGGCCAACGCGGAAAATGCAACCTTTGCAAATTACTGTGGCATTTTTTCAAAATACGCTTTTCTATGTGGGAGTGACAAGGCGTCTCACAATGTTCAAAGCTTAGGCTGGAAGTAGGATGTGTCCTTAGTGTCGGTGCCGAAGATCCCCAACTCCCAACACCTCTCGTCGTGTACTATCTTCGATTACCTTTCTGGGACTAGCGCCAACATGACCGATATCGCTGAGGCTCGCGCTTTAGGTCTACAACCTAACAGTCCTTCCTGCGACAACGAAGGATCTCCAATTTTTCTCACCACGTCCGATGAATATGGGGCGAGACGGCGGGTATTCCGCCCAGGCGCGTTCGGTCCTTCGCACCTTCGGCTAGCCCGGAATTCCTCCGATCGAACCATTTGTCAGCACCGTGGAACTCGTCGATATCATCAGAATCGTTCTTGAAAAGACAGAGACCCCCTAGAATCTCTCTCGATCTCCATCGTGGCTTTCCGACGCAGCATTCGCAAGATGACAAACTTTGATATCAAAATCGTTTCTGATACCGTCTGCCCGTAAGCCCCCCTGTTCTAACGCCAGATGAGTACTAAAGCGGCGACAGATGGTGTTATGTGGGCAAAAAGCGACTGGAAAAAGGTATCGCGGCGTACAAAGAGAAGCACCCGGACTCGGGCGATAACTTCTCGACGACGTGGTTCCCTTTCTACTTGAATCCGGATGCTCCGAAGAGCATCGATAAGCAGCAGTACTACAAATCCAAGTTCGGGGAGGCTCGAATCAAGGACATGTTCGAGCGACTAGGCGCGCTTGGGAAGGCCGAGGGGATCAACTTCAAGTTCGGTGGACGCACTGGCAATACGCGGGATTCGCACCGTAAGTTCCTGGCTTGATTAACGTTCAGGCGGCATTCTGACTGGCGAGGCAGGATTGATTCAACTCGGCAAGACCAAAGGCTCAGCTGTGCAGACTCGCGTCATCGAGGAGTTGTTCGCAGCCTACTTCGAGAACGAGAAGGATATTACCTCGCAAGATGTGCTAATCGAAGCCGGCGTCAAGGCTGGGTTGGATGAAGCGGAAGCGAAGGAATGGCTCGAGAACGGAAAAGGTGGTCCCCAGGTTGACCAGGAGGTTCAGAATGCCTATGCCGAAGACATCCACGGTGTGCCAAACTTTACGATCAATGATCGATTCCAAGTTAGCGGCGCGCAGGACCCTGCGGCATTCGTGCAGTTGTTTGAGAGGTTAAAAAGGCAGGAAGGGAGCCTGTAGATTGCCAATCAGTGTATGGCCGCCGCATTCACAATAACTTGTAAAGAACATCGTCTTCTCATCCAGGTTTCGCACGATATCATCCGATCGCGACCGACTCGTTGACTCAATCTTGGCAAGGTCGGAGTTGTAGCCTTATGCGCGTCGCGTCGCGTAGCCAGGGGCGGCCGGCAGGCAGACCGAGGTAGTTTCCATGCGCCAACCGCAATAGCTAAACATGACGTATGCTGCGGTAGTCCAGGGCTGTCTGTACGTATAGCATCGGATATTGCTCGCCTCATCTGGACGACCACCATCTTTAACTGCAAGGAACCGCGGCGAACAAACCCTGATGCAGGCAGGTCACCAAGAGCCGCCCCGCACGAACTCCCGATTTTACAATCCTCACCCATTTCTCCACCACTAACAACAATAACACTTTTACCCGGTGATCTCAATAACAATTCGGAGGACAACGCGCACATGTCATGCGTGCGCTCTGAGTATAAAGATTCCTTGAACCGCAAAGATGCTGAAATCCGCGTTTAGGACTGACGCCACGTGTTGAAAATGATGTCCGCAATAATCTTTGCCCTCGCGCTGGGGACTTCGGCGCACGCCATCGGAAAAAGAGCAAGCCCGATCGCTGTGGATGACTTTGTGAAGGTTGACGGGTTGCGATTGCGGGATTCGAAAGGCCTGCATTATGTTACCGTGCGATACTTTTCCTCCTGGACTCTCTCATTCCGTATGCCAAACTGATCATAGCAGGGCCTGAACTATTGGGCATGCATGAACTTGGCGGCAGATGCATCGCAAGGCGGGAACTACTCGCGTCTTGTTACAGAGCTCGATCAAATGGCAGCCAAAGGTGTGAACCATCTGCGCATAATGGCATCCTCGGAAGGAGCACCCACGCCTCAACCATTTCGGATGAACCCTGCCCTGATGGATGCGCCGGGGAAGTATAACGAAAAGGTTTTTCAGGGACTGGATATCTGCCTGGACGAGATGTCGAAGAGAGGGATGCGCGCGACAATGACGCTGGCAGACGAATGGCAATGGTCCGGCGGCTTCGCACAGTATATCAGTTGGGCGACCAACAGAACGATCCCATACCCTAGCTCTTGGAACATGACAAAGAAGCCTCAACGAGCGGAGCCCGGTACTGGCTGGGGAGACTACACCAGCACGCTCGATGGCGCGAGCCCGTACGACGAGTTCACCAATTTTGCGAACGAGTTCTACACAAATGCGCAGGCCGAGGAATGGTATAAGGCACATATCCTGACCGTGATCAATCGGAAGAACACAGTAAATGGCCGCCTATACAAGGACGATGCAACGATCATGACATGGCAGCTCGCGAATGAACCGCAGATATCGACTGGTGCCGAAGACGACCCTCTGTTCGCATGGGCAGAGCGTATCTCAAAGTACATCCGCTCGCTCGCTCCTAAACAGCTGATCAACGTGGGCATGGAAAGTAAGCAGGGAGAGATGGTCTTCAAGAAGGTTCATAATTTTACCACGGTCGATTACGCGACGTCGCACTTGTGGGTTCAGGCAAGTTGCCGTCCCCGTCTTATGAAGCCGTTTCGTACGTTAATGTCTTGTAGAACTGGGGCGTATACGACATGAACGATCCAACGGGCATCAGTCTAGCACTCGCGCAAGACTACGCGAAATCCTTCCTCTCGGATACTAGGAGTTGGGCCCTGGACATCCGCAAGCCAATCCTACTGGAGGAGTTTGGGATGGCGAGAGATAATTGGCAGAATATACTGAAAGAGTATACGTACCTCAGCAGTGCTACCACAACGCACAAGGATGCGTACTTCAATGTAGGCCTCCTATGGATCCTGAGCAGCATGTCCAACTGATGAAACCAGACTACCATCACTGCAGTCATGGACGACTTCAAGAACAACGGATCCTATATCGGCGCGATGCCGTGGGCGTACGGAGGCATCTGGCGACCAGAGACTGAGCGCATGAACGAGTTCGGTATGGTATGGGCGGGCGACCCACCACACGAAGCTCCTGGATGGTACGATCTGTATGACACAGATGAAGCGATGAACATTGTGGCGAGGCAGCAGAAAGATATTGCTGATTGGATAGCACAGCACACCATGTGAGGCCATTTGAGATCGCGCGTCTCGAGATCGAAAATGGCGTGACCTGCGCCTCAATAATAATCGAACAACAACATTTCGAAAGTCCTGTCTCCAGCACACAATCAGCGCCTGATGGGTGCATTTGAGGAGGACTGTCATTCATTCGTTCGCCCTTCGCTTGCTGCATGCCTCCCTGACCAAATTGATCGCACAGGAACGTCCCGAACAGCCCCCACATCCTGAAAGTCGACTGCACCCAAAATTGCGGATTGCTATTTTTCGAAACCAGGCGCAACAAGCTTGCAGCCAAGAGAAAATCTCCCGCTTAAATTTCCCACGTTCAGGGAGCTGAAAACTTATACGGCTAGCCTAGGCCTTGTGCCAAACCGTGATAGGCCAAACGCAAACTTTACGCTTCAGCCTCACTCGGAATACGATACAAGCACCCGTCCTTTTGCGTGCATAACCAAACTGCAACGAGTCGGGTCATCGTCAACCCCTCAATACCAAGAGAGGCGAAGTTGTGCCACGGTTGAGAACCGGTCAACCCAGCGAAAAGCCGGGATGGCGGGTCGAGAACGAGAGCCACGACGGCCACGGCGCTGGATACACCAGTCAACAGCGGCGTCGATCCACGCCTAGATGGGGCTGGAGGTGTCCAGCGGAACGCCCCTGCACTTCGTGATGTCTGCTCTCCGCGTACCGCTCGCATTCAGCTACAGGTATAATCTCCCCTTCGTGCCCGCCCCTCTTGGTCTTTTCTTTACTGCGCCTGAGGTTTTTCTCCTCGTCCACTTTCTCTTCGCAGTGTCCTTCGTTGAACGTCTGCTTGTACCATCTATATCATTTCTATTGTATAATACTTGATACAGATCGACACGCCTAGCATGTCGTTCTCTACAGCTATGCTCGGCATGATTGCCGCGCTGCCATTGGCTCAGGGCATCGCGTTTGGTGGCCCAGCTCCCACAGCTGTCAGTGCTGATCGTGCTCTGGAGGGGTTCACACCGAAGCCTACCAAGGGTCCTTCCATTGTCGAATTGAGGAGGCGACAGGCCAATCAAGACCCCGAGACTTGTGGTTGGGTAGACGGTGACTGGTGTAAGATGATCCCAACGTTAACTTGAGATACCTGCTCACTCGATTAGCATCCGGTGTTACATGCAGCATCGGTCGAACATGCGTCCTCTACACCGTAAGCGACGTGCCCGGGATGGCTGGTTGCTGCAGTGGCTCCGACACACAAGAGTGCGGTTGGGCCAATAGCTGCGTGAACTACGATGACTACTGGTCCTCTAGCAGCTGTGACTCTGACTGCGACTCCAACACCTTCATCCGCAAATGCACGAATTCCGCTGCTCCCTATTGCGTGACTTGGACGTATCCATCCGATGACATTGCCGACTTTGGTTGCGCCGACTATGATGCCGGCGTCGAAACGGTCTTTCAATTCGCTTCGGACTCGAGCGACACAACTTCCATAACCCTCCCCACCATCAGCGATGATGCAGTGACTGGTTGGGACGGCTCCTCGACGGACAGCTCCTCGACAGACGAACCCACATCAACCGACGACACCATCTTCCCCAACTTCACCACAGAAACCACCGACGGCCCCTTCGTCTTCCCTACCGGCAGCTCCTCCGGCGGCGGCGGAGGCGGCTCCTCTAGCCCGACCACCGGGGGCAAGACGAAGACGAAGAAGAAAGGCTTGTCCGTCGGCGCCATCGCCGGAGCTGTCGTAGCCGGCCTCTTTGTCCTCTTCCTCATCATCGCCGCTGTCATCTTCCTATGCGTCAAGAAGAAGAAGTCCGCCCAGCTCGCCCAAAACAACGCCGCCATCGCTGCTGCCCAAGCCAGCCGCCCGCAATCCCAATACCCACAACAGCCTAACATGATGCCGCCACCGCAGATGGCGCAACAGCCGCCGCCACCTGTCGCGCCCATGTCTCCCCCACAGCCGGGATATAATGGGTACTTCGTCCCGCCCCAGGATCAGAAGATCAACCCCCAGACTCAGGTTCATGAGTATGGTGCGCCGAGCCCGATTTCGAATCCAAGCACGCCGGCGCCTGCGTATGCCGCACCGTATTATGCGGATGCACCGCCGATGCCGACGCAGTCGCCTGTACAGTATGGAGCGAGGGAACCGACGCCCGGGACGCATGAGGTTGATGCCATCAGCGCTGTGAGGCCACCGCAGGCACAGAGTCCAGCTCCGTCGGCGCCTCAGGGCCCGGTGTTTGAGATGGGGCAGGGGAAGTAGAGTCGGGTGTTGTGACTGGGGTTGAGCTTTGAAGTGGTTCTTCTATATGATACCTGTCTTCTTTCAATATGTCATCCCTTATTCTGTAATGTCTACAGCTGCTGCATGCTGGTCTTGGGGTTTTTTGGCGTGTCAGGGTGAAAACACTGAGTGGTTGGGTCACTGGAATGTAGACATGAATTAGACTGAGCTTACAATGGACTGGCCATGTTTACACTGTACAGAACTTACATCATAAGAGCAAATGGTCTTCCTGTTACCTCAACGTGAGCTTTCAATGTCCGGTATGGTATCGATCCTGGAAGTGAAAGGCACGCGTTGGTTGCCAAGCCCTGCTTCGAAAAAAAATTCTCACTCTACTGATTACGTTCCCTCGCCTTTTCATGTCCTTAAGAATTTTGACTCTATTAATCTTATTCAAGTCCGAGCTCGCTACAAAAACGCAATGCTGCTTCCACTTGTTCTCGTGACTACCTTTCTAGTGCTCGTCACTCCCAGGACCAAGCCTGAGGTCTTCCTTTCACCCCGAGCCGACACTCCACAGCAACTATGGGAGAACCATCGATACAAAGCAGAGAAGCTGTTGTACATCTCAAAGCCCACGGATCAGACCAAATCGCCCAGCTCCTCGGAAACATTCCCGCCATGTCGCCATGGCAAAGTAACCTTCTGAGTAGGTTCACCAACAACTTTACCCACTCATCATAGTCTCAACGCTGACCTGAAGCAGACGAGCTTCAGATATGGGGCTACAGTAATGGAGACTTGAAAAAAGTAGACTGTAGCTGGCGGGACATGGAGGTTGAGTTTCACGAGTTGGGCATAAAGACAAAGAGGATATTCGATGGCGATGAGCGGTATTGCTATGACATGAGGCATGGTCGAGAGAGTAAGTGTCTGCATTCTCGTGGACAGCTCAAATAATCTAACTCATTCCGAGAAAACGGGAGCCAGATTCAATATGGTGGTCAATCCACAGGCAGGCGTAATTATTCTTATTGCAATATCCAGTCCCCTCACGCAAGCATCGAAGAATTGGGGCCTTGACAATGTCCCCAAGGATTAGCTTCCCGCGCTTCGAAGCACCTCGGCTATGATGCGGAGTGTATGGTATCGGGCCGTCTTTGGTTCTCCAGCTCCACCAAACATCAACATGGTCATGATGAATGACATTCAGAATGAAATCGTAAAGGGTATTCTGAATATGGCGAGTTCTACGGATTAGGGGGACGATGACTGGCCAACATGGCCTGGTTAGGTATAGACAGAGATGAACGGTGAAGTCTTATATGCCATACTCGGGACGCCCCTTGTCGCACCCCTGAGTTATTTCCTCATTCAACACAAGTATATATTAGGCGATCGTCAAATCTATGAAGCAAGGGTTTAGGCTCACGAGGACGGAGATGTTCCGAATCTCCTGCTGAGGGTTCGAGCGAGCTAGAGTTAATTTAGCGCGGAGCTTAAATGATGTTGTCACGGCGTGGTGATCTAGGTAGAACGATTTTTAACACACTCGCGGTCAGTTATCTGCCATCATGACAAAACGAAGTACTCTCTTCTAAATCTTCACTACAGGATTTGGTCAATCCTACAAAGCATCTCTAGACTCACCACGAAGTTACTAAGGTTGACTACACCCAGGACCGCCTCCACTGGCTGCAATTCTTCATGAGCGCCAATGAAGTTCCGGTTTCAGGCTAGACACTACGATCTTCAGCGATGAAGTTGTCACTGAAGCTTACAGAACTCGGTTCGATCCGCCACTAGAAACCCGGATTGAGAACACTCAATGATACATATTACTAGTCTGTAACACTTTACGTTGATCGCCAATATCTGGATTGAGGTCAGAAATAGCTTTTTCCGGGGTAGAAAAATAAAAGGAGGCGATAGAATTGTTGGAAATTCCCATGGCATAAGGCCATTGATATAGAGTAACTCATCGACCAATATCAATGTCGCATTGTGCGCTCAGTCTATCCAACATCACGCCTTCGCAACGCTTGACTTGTCTTCGCCTTCCTTCATATGTTTCAACTCATGCCCAATTCTCAAAGGATGGCAGCCGCTGTACTGCCCTACGCGAGTATCCAACAGTGTAGGTACCAAGATCAGCTTCAGAGGCATCGCGAATGTCTTCTGTAGCTCGTAGAAACTCGGCTTCGTCGAAGAGGCCTGCTGGTGGGTGTATATAGAGATTCAGGGTGTCCGGTGGTCCACGATTATTGCTCTCCCCCATCAAGTCCTCCTCATAATGCCCATAAAAGGGAGGCCGAAGGTGACACACATCACGGCGCAAGATAACCTTCGCTCTCGGCAGGTTAAATTAGGTGTAAATCTAGGGTAACTATGGCGGGAGATACAATGTTGCTTCGACTGCCGGGTTATCCTGCAACAAGTCTCTCAATGGAAGGAGCCTGCTCAATTTGATTCTACGACTTGCGAACTTGATGGTGGAAAATCAAAAAGAGGGTGGTGGCGATTTTTTTGTAGCCCTTCAAGAATGTTTCACATTGAAGCCGCTCCCCGCGACCACCGGGTTGGAAAAGGGGATGTTGCTGTTGAACCTAATCTCGAGTTGCTTGGTCTCGTACCACAACTGTTTATTGACATAATATAGGGGATTTGCAAGCGGCTGCTGGATTTGATCCCACTTTCCGAGGCTGTATCGTGAGTCTTAACGACCATCCCGGGCAGGCGTCGCAAAATGTCCCGGGTCACTTGAGAGGTAGGTTCATTATCTTCAGTATTTATTGGGTATTCCAGTTCTGCAGCGATCTCCAAATGCACATATAGATTCCCCAAGCCGCTCGCGTCCTCCAAGTATCTGATCCCGTCCGGGTACGTGAGCGCGTATTCGTAGGTCTGATTTCTGAGTTCGCCGGGAAAATCGAGCAGCGATCGAAACATGATATGTTACCATAGTGAGAGGTTAAAAGAGAGAAGGCTGTGTGGGTAGGCGTAGAAATCGAGACAGATTCGAAGGCGGCTTGGAAGGGTACTACCGTTGCGCCTTGAACGCTTGGGAAGGCGGGTAGGGTGTGGCGTCACACCGGTCTCTCAAAGGCAACGCATCTTTTGAGCGTAAACAATTGTGAAGCCCATCACCACTTGTTCTATGCGAGAGGGGGCAAAAAGTGTCGTTTGCGCAGGTGAAGGCTGTTTGGAAGGTCGTAATGAGGTCTACAGGTTCTTATTGGGTGCGTTGGCTTATTGGGATTGGCTTTCCCAGTTTCCCTCCGTCGCTCTAACCCCCAACTTCCGACGGCGTAAACCCAACTTAGTTTCGCTTGTTTAGCACAAGAAGGTGCTGCCTGGATGATCAGACGAGCATCCTCTGTTACTCACGTCGATCATCACCTGCTCCTCACCCTTCCGTCTGTCTATCCACCTGTCTAGTAGCCTTATGGCGTCTCCAATCTTAGAGCTTCCGGCCGAGTTACACAATCAAATCTACGGCTCGTCCTTACAGAGACAAGTGGCATACTATACCACGGACGACATTTCGAACATGGCAAGCTGAGCAGCCCTGCGAAGCTACTTGTCCATGAAGCCACAAGCAGTACGGAAGATGATCTAACCTAGGAGGCAGCATCCCAGCTGGTGAACATCAAGAAAGAATTCAAGGAAGCAAATCAACTACGCTTCGTGAACAGGCAGCTGTACATGGAGATGAGAGATCTTGGCCTTCGATCCAGCGACATTAATTTTGTCACCGATGACACAGCTGGCGCTTTTAATCAGGTCTTCGACTTCATACGTTCATTCTCACCGGACACTAAGTCGAGGCTTCGCGGCATGAAGATCATTGTACCTTGGATGGACTTTTGGGACCAGAATCGCAACTCTGGCAATCTTTCCGAGCACTCTCCCTTGGTACGCTTCGCCCGCGAATATTATTGCACCATCGGCATCCACAGCCAAGAATCCCTCCTTGAGATAGCATCCGACCGTCGCCAACGACAACCACGGGGAACCCAGTGTCTTCTACGTTCGATGTTCTTTTCTCTGGGAAAAGGCGCAAATTTCTTCACATGGTTAGGTGCTCGTCCTGGTCGAAGACTCGACCGTCTACAGAAATGGACCGTGGATCGGACGCGGGGCGTACACGCCATCCAATATCCGTTTCCATCCACTTGACCCCACTTTGGACAGGAACGATTTCGTGACATATTTGAAATACCTGAGACGTAGGTAAGACCCCCGTACTAGAAAGTGGATACTCGATGAAAGGGGAGAGGAGTTGGTTCTCCGCGCACAGGAAACCATGGAGAGGGGCCCTGGAGCAGGGGATTGTTGCCTTTAGACGGAGAGACCTCCTCGCGGGATCGAATGTTTCGGTGTTCTTGGGTGGAATCAACACCTGGTACGCTCTATCGACGCCGAGTTTGAGTCTGGTAGGCTGAAGAAATAGAGAAGGGCAACAAATATGAGATCAATATGACATGTGCAACAGAGACTGTCTTGTACGGATATGCACACAGAATGGGATGGTCATATTTACAGATATATGCCGCAAAATCCAATCAAGAGGGACTAGCAACAGAAGTCGTCAACGTTCCACTCTCAATGTACACTCCACTGAAGTACCAATCCTCGGCACCGGTGCCATCGTTGCCCTGGCGAGGCAGACGGAGGACTCCCAGATGCCAGTCAGCACCGTTCGAGGAAGTACTTTGAGAGAAGGGACCAGCAGTCTTGGTCAAAGTATCGTTGCCGGTGGAGTGCCAGAAAGTGACGGAGTTGGAGCTGAAGTTCTGCCGCATCTGTCAGTCTCCATCTACCAATTGCGAATTGGAAGAGTTGAATTGTGACTCACAATCTCATAAGCGACGTTATGCCACACATCGGCCTCAAGTGGGACCTTCCACTTGCTCTGGCCGCCGACCATCCACTGCAGGTTGGTGTTGCTAGTTCCTGACTCGCCATTGACCCATCCGTATTTAAGCTCTGTGAAGTGGCTCTCGAAGAAGCAAATCTGGTGCTCGTTGGTCGCGCTGGGGACGTTGGTGGTGGATCGCTTGATGGAGAAGTGGTAGTAGAGCGTGCCCTTATTGATGGCGGCTGTGGTTTGGGGAATCAATTCAGTGCGCCACATGTCCGAGTTCCACTTTGCAGTGTTGTCGATGGTGATCTTGACTCCTTGCTTTGATCCAGTGTCGCCAGGGTTCTTATAGCTTGGGGATAGGTTGACGTATTTTGTGACAGCGCCGGAACCGTGGATGTAGTATTGGTAGGGTCCGACTTGATTTGCCCAGCTCCCTGGAGACTGTGAGCGCAATGCCTTTAGATGAAGGTGGTGGCGCACACGTACACTTGTTTAGGTCGCCGCTTGTAGACATGTCGTTGAAGCGGCCATCCCAAAGAATTGTACCTGATAAATTAGTGACATTTCTTACGAGGTCCGCAGATGTTACAATGCCTACCAGAGACCGCGCTGGCCAGAGCGCTCAAGAGCGCGGCTTTACCAAACATGATGGAAACGGCACCAATCGCTGTGAAACTGGACGAAGAAGCCGAAGAGAAGCAGCAAAAGACAGCCCGAGGAACTCGAATCGTAGCGTCTCCATTGCGCTATATAAAGGCAACACCTACCTCCTAAGATTTTCCGTCTGCAAGGTTCGTGTACAAGGAGCGCGAATCATTTGGACAGCGCTGTAAGCCCTGCAGGCCAAGCGCGCAGGAACGAACGTTTCGATTCTAGCCCGCTGTGGTGCGTGGTAAGTAGTGGCGGCGTGACCTTTGTCCTTAATGAATATATATGTAGCCGCCGGCATTTCAAGCGCATGCTGGTTATAGTGGCGGCGTAACGGTCCGGGGTAAAGCCTTGCCGTCGTTTAAATTCGAGGATGATGTACCCACTACCCATGTCCTGTAGTTAGCGTCAGGTAGTGCCTGGCCCGCTTGAGCGCAACTTCATGTATTCGAGCATTCTAAATTCCTAGTCAACGAAGACCACAACAGGTTATTGATCTATCTTTCCGATTATCTATACGCAGAATAATACAGGCTGGACTGTAGACAACCCACATTGCTGGTCAGGCTCAGATATCCTGTTGCCCCACTGCAGCCCCTTTCGCGGACCCTAGACGCTTCGGCGTAAGACATGCGTGCACACTGTTATCCTCCCACCTTATAAACACTCCTCCATCTGGCTGTATGTGACGGTCGGCCTTGGCCTCAGCGTTCGATGTTTGTATTGGATGCTGCGTGGCCGTAGTCGTGGTCCCAATCTCCTCTGGAGGTGCGTCACGAATCCTCAACAGAACGTTAGGACTCCCGAATGTGTTCCGCCAAACAGTGGCTTTGTATATAAACTCAGAGGCGGTAGCGGGATGGCTGCTAATTGGACCCCACCACTTACTTCCAATTTGCGGTTGCCGATTGGTAGAAGGTGGGTTCGTCAGGGTCTCTGTCCCATTCCTGAAGAGAAGAGGATAAGTTCGTACCAATGGCGGATCATGGGATAGGAAGCGGATATAGCATATGCTTCCGGCAGTACGAGAATTTTTATCGGCCTTCTCGCTGTGAGAGATGAAACATGACTTGTTCGGCCCGTTTGGGTTCTCTTCGGAGTCGTATCCCTTGGTGTCAATATCAAGATCGCGGAAAGCTTGTTCAAACCCTCGAGATTTATCCGTTCCCACCGTGAAAGTTACATCCTCTGGACCATCCGTGTGATAGCCCCATTTATTCAGGTCGTCTATAGACACAGGTCAGTAAATGCTGTGGTTCACATGGGTTGGAGTCGAAATGTGGGCAAATCCAGGGTCGATCTCAGACTGACCATCCATTTTACTATCAAACTAGCTAGTGAACGGGACCTTGTCACCGAGGATACGCTTAGCGTCCTCATCGTTGCTCGTAGCCATAGCCTTGAGGGGCCTCTGGCCGCGGAATAGGGTGTCATTCTAGAGATCATCGTCGGTTTTCGGCGGGTTCGCGGCTGTTGAAGCGTCGAAGCCAAATGCAACATACGAGAGATTGGCGGGCGCATCGGGGCCATAGGGAATCTCAGCAGCCGCAAGAGCCACGAATGCTGCTAGAAGAACGGAAAGAACGTGCATGATCGGAGCATAGCTGGTGTAGTAGATTTGACCAGATACGAGGTCAGTGGTGGAGGTCAAGATTGAGTTTACAGAGGCGGGGGTGTAGGCGGACCCTGTAGAAAGCGACCGAATCCGGATCAAAAGTGCAGCAAGATGGTGAACGAGAGGATTCTTCAAGGAGGACATATTAAATGGGTCCGTAGATATCGAATCGCAATCGCCAGTAGTTAATGAAGCATGAGAATTTCAAATGAAGCGGGGGACTCAGAAGACATATTGCGGGAGTATTCCAGTCGAGAGGCCGGGGGTAATAGCTAGTCGATCTTCTTCGTAAGCCTCTTTGAGGAGTGATTGAATCCGATGCTACGCGAGAAATCGTGCATTCAAGGGCCCCAGCCAGGACGCCTGCATAGTGTATTGGAGGGATGCTTGGGTAGATAGGTTTGCCATGTTATTGGCTACGTTCACCGGCTTACCGACCAATTCTGGAGAGCGCAAATATGGTTCGGCAAACGAGGATCACTGTGATAGATGATGGAGTAATAGAGTGAAAGAGGAGAGCTAGAGTGACGGGAGACTTTAGACTTGGCATTGGCTGATGCGGGGCGGATAATCTATGTTCCGCCCGCTAAGCGCCGATTGGTGATTGTTGCCTGTGCAACTGACATCACAACACGCCGCTTATCCAGAGCGAACTTGACTGATGACCGCGGACCTCGACCATCACCATCCCAAGCGTCGCCGCGCTTCTACGTTATAGCTCCTCTGTTTGGACCGGGTGCAACCGACTCTGCGACTTGTTTCTCACTTTCTTTGATCAGAGCCCGCCCTCATCGCTCACGCTCCTACTATGGCCGACGCTCGTGGTGAATACTGGTATTTCGATCCGGACGTGGACGCGAGCAAGATCACTGTGCCCGAACTGCGCAGTATTTTGCTCAAACATGGCGTGTCATATCCGGCCTCAGCAAAGAAGCCTGTCCTTCTTGGCCTTTTCAACGACCAAGTCGCACCCCAAGCTGCGAAGCTACAGCGTGCAGCTGCACGGACAAAGCGCTCAACGCGAGGCATCGAGGATGTCCCGTCCAGCACCGCCAGCACCACCACCGATGACGCCGAAGACGATACCCTACTTGCGCCGCCTCCGCCAACGACACGACGAACATCGCGGCGCACAACACGAGCAGCAACAGAAGAGGAGGCAGATAGGCCGGTGGCCGCGCCTGCGCGACGTGGCAAGACGCCTCTAAACACGGTACCGACGAAGCACGCCCGGGAACCTGAAGTCGAAGACGTTGGCCAGCCTGCCATGAGACGTAGTCGCAAGAGTGTCGCCCCAGCAGTCAAGGAGCCATCGCCTGATCCAGAGGCATGGCACCGTCAAGATGCGACGAGCCCGTTCACGCAAGAAAACCCTTTCCAGAGCGGTAGCTCTCCACCCGGCCCCGATGCATCAGCGCGAGAACGACGGAGGAGGACAATGGGCTTCGAACACAAGGAGAAGCGCAAGAGTGACGTCAGTCGAAGGAGGACGATTCAGCCAAAGACTGAGCAGCAAGAGGATGGTATCGTGGTGCCCACGCGGAAAACCTTCAACATGCCTGTCCTACGCGGCAAGACAGAGGAAGAGGCCGAAGCGTCGGGCAGTGGCGATAACGGCGAGGAGTTCACCGCAGAAGAGCAGCTGGAGCTGGTCCGCGAGCGTGCGAAGAACGGGGAGATGGACATCCTCCCACCTCGGCGTCGCAAAGCTTCGTCCAAGGCAGCTGGCACCCTCAAGGCTTTCTCTTTGACACTACTGTTGACGGCCTTCGCGGCCTTCGGTGGCGTCTGGCGACAAGAGAAGTACAGGGTGGGCTTCTGCGGCATCGGTCAAGAAAACACAGGGTCGCTTGCTGGAGTCGACATACCGGAATTTGCGGCTGGCATCCTTCCGCAATGTGAGCCTTGTCCACCGCACGCATCTTGCTACTCCAATTTGCAAGTTATCTGCGATGCGGATTTCGTCAAGAAAGAACATCCCCTTTCATTAGGGGGACTGGTTCCCCTCGCTCCTTCGTGTGAACCAGACACCGAGAAGACGCGGAGGATCAACGTTGTTGCAGATCGAGCCGTCCAGATTCTGAGGCATCGACGAGCTCAGTACGAGTGTGGGGAGCCAGACGCCGAAGGCAATGTGGTCCAGAGCCCCGAAGTCAGCATTGAAGAGATCAAGCAGACGATCTTGACACAGAAGCGCAAGGGTATGTCGAATGAGGAATTCGAAGACCTATTTGTAAAGGCCATTGGAGAGACTACTCTGCGGGAGGAAGTCGTCGAAAGCTCAGATGGGTAAGTTCCCATACCCTCTTCATCTTTTGCAACCGATCTGACAAGAATATGTGCTAACCAGATCCCTTGTTGTTGATACAGAAGCACCGGCCAACGACGACTTGCCTCCACCTCTCTCGCCGAGCTCTCCCTCGCCTGCAGCATCCGACGATCCCTCCGCGAGTCGCTGGAGCGACATCTTCTCACGATTGTCCTCATAGTCTTGGCCATCGCGTCCGGGTCTTATGGGAAATACTCCATCACATCGAACCGAGCCATGGAGGCCCGCGCGAAGCAGCTGGCTTCCGACGTTTTCGATCGACTAGCGAACCAGGCCGCCCTCAGCCATCAAGAACCAGGCGCGTATACCGATCGGGGGATCAGCATGAATCAGCTTCGGGACGACGTTCTTCGCGACGAATTTTCTTCTGCGCGGCGGATCAAGTTGTGGCAGAGAGTGCAAAAGAAGGTCGAGACTAACTCCAATGTACGTGCGGCTGTACGAGAAGGACATAGCGGCGATATTACACGTATGTGGGAGTGGATCGGGCCTGTTAAGTTGCTCGAGGATGGATGGAGCAGCGGCAAGCGGGATGGCAGGAGATACAGCGTAGGCCTGGCAGCGAACAGTAGCCCTCCAGAGCCACAGGAGATAAAGGAGGCCAAGCACTGGGACGAAGGCCATCCGATTTACTAGTCTACATGTTTCATTGGTTCTCTTCATTTACGTCCTAGAAGGACGAGATCTTAGGGACGGGCTGCATTGCTTTATATGATACCACACCGTTACGGTAGCTTTTCTTAGAGTTCGTAATTTATTCTTAACAATCCATGCATTCCCCAGATTAGATATGAAAAGTTGCTACTCTACCTAGACTACGTTAATGATGGTGGGATGGAGGGGCTCGCAGGTGTGGCTAGTGTGGCCATGTGGCGCAGGCTTACATAACGCCGAGCCGAGCTCCCCACAAACGAGAAATTATCCACGACAAGGTCAAGACATCATCAACGACTACCCTTCGACCACCCCAACTGATCCCGCGAAATCAGACACGATGGTAAGCACAATGTCCTTAACCTGTCAATTACCAGCGACCCCCAGCCCTGTGCGACATGATTGAGCGAATTCGGAAACCCACCCACCAAGATCGAACCCCAAACGACCGCTACGCCTCGCTCGCCTCATACCCCCGACGCGCGAACGACGCCTTCCCGAAATACGTGGAGAAGGATTAGCGGATACAAGCATGGAAGAAAGCAGTGAGAGGAATGCGATGTGCTACTGGAGGTCACAGGAACGAGCGGACGGCCAGCATCATATCGTGGATGAAGCATGCGTATTGCAGGCTGGCGAAGAAGGTGGAACCTGAGCTGCTGGGAAACTATTTACTCTAGCGCTAACATCCCTCCGCCTCGAAGTATTGCTGCTCGAATCGAGGACCCCGATCCAACAGGACCATCGACCGCTCACAACCTCCGCTCAATCATGTCGCACTCCGGCTTCACCGACCGATGCATTACGATGATCGCACATACCACCTGGGGTATTTGCTGATGCGTTTTATTTAGGTCAACGTACCGAAAACCCGCCGAACCTACTGCAAGGGCAAGGACTGCAAGAAGCGTTAGTCCTCCATCGAACACGGCTGCGGCGACCGTATAGCTAAACGCGGATAGACACTCAGCACAAGGTCACCCAATATAAGGCCGGAAAGGCATCGCTGTTCGCCCAGGGAAAGCGTCGTTATGACCGCAAGCAGAGCGGTTATGGTGGTCAGACCAAGCCCGTCTTCCACAAGGTACATAAGCCCCGATACCGTGGTACAGCGAGCGGTGAAACTGACTGCAAGGGCAGAGGGCGAAGACTACCAAGAAGGTCGTGCTCCGATTAGAATGCACTCAGTGCAAGGTATGTATCTCCACACTATAGCCGGCGATCCACAGCTAACTCCCTTCAGACCAAGGCACAGCTCGCCCTCAAGCGATGCAAGCACTTCGAACTCGGCGGTGACAAGAAGACCAAGGGTGCCGCGCTCGTCTTCTAAGCGTGTTCCCTTGTTCTTTTCTTTTTGCTGGGCCTTCGGCGTAGTCTTCTTCGGTGACAAGGACGGAACGGTTCTCCGATCGCATCAAACAAGCATGGCGGGACTAGACACACGGTGCTAGGGATGAACGAGGATAAAGGGGTGCGTGGTCATGGCATCACGGACTGTAACTCAAATATGCATCAAATGGAGCTTCATCGATGGTCCGGAGTGTGCTTGATATCGATGCATTAGGCGGTCTTGTGGTTTCGATGTCTATATTCAACACAGGAAGAGGCTCAAAAGGCTGCCGAATCGTCCGTCGGAAAACAGCCTCAGAATAAGCCTAGCTTACCCCTCCACCCCCACTAATGTTTCCACGCCTTATCGGTAACATTTATCAACAAACAAATCCACAATGTAAGTCGCGGAGCTCTAACTGTGTCCTCTTTCACCATGGCAAGTACGAAGAAGAACGTTCTTGTCGTCGGCGGCGGGTCTGTCGGCGCGATTGCCGCATTAAACCTGGAGATCGGTGGACTAGCTTCGGTCACTGTGGTCTTGCGTTCAAACTACAATGCCGTGAGTACCAATGGATACAACATCGAATCCTGCGACCATGGAGTCGTCAAAGCATTCAAGCCGAGCATCAGTAGTTCCCCCTCCTGTCGTACATCATCCCAGCCATTGACTCTTACATTCAGTACGCAACACCATCCCCGACATAACTAAAGAATCACTCCCACCCTACGACTACATCATCCTCGCAACGAAAAACATCCCTGATATCCCGCCTACCGTCGTGGATCTAATCCTCCCCGCCCTACCAAAAGACAACACGCACACGACCCTCGTTCTCATCCAAAACGGCCTCAACATCGAAAAGCCCTTCGCCTCTTCCCACCCCAGCACCACGATCCTCTCCGGCGTCAGCCTAATCGGCAGCGCCGAACCCACCCCCGGCACCATCATCCAAGACGACGTCGACCGTCTGCTCATTGGGCCCTTCCCCTCCTCACTCTCTTCCCAACTCAACGCCAGCGTCGCAGAGGCCAAGGCCAAAGAGTTTGTAGAAATCTATGGCAAGGGAGGGAAAACAGATGTAAAGTATTCCCCCGACGTGCTGTATGATCGGTGGCGGAAGTTGGTGTACAACGCGTGCCTGAATCCGATTTGTGCGATTACGGGGCTGGATACAGGAAGGATTAGGTTGGCGGATGGGGCGGCGGATGGGCTGGTTCGGCCGGCTATGCGGGAGATTGTGAAGGCGGCGAAAGCGGCTGGGGGTGTGGAGCTGGGGGATGGGGTGGTGGATGTCATGGTTGAGATTGATCCGTTGGAGATTTATTTGAGCCCCAGTATGCTTGCGGATGTGAGGAAGGTGAGTTGTCCTCTTGTATATCAGTGTCGTGGGGAGGACGAGGGGTATATGGATGTGGTGCTGATGATGAATAGGGCAACTTCATTGAGTTTGAGAATCTGCTTGGTGAGCCGCTGAGGGAGGGGAAGAAGGCTGGTGTGGAGATGCCGACGCTGGAGGTGCTGTATCAGATTGCGAAGGCGGTGCAGTGGCGGACGAAGGAGGCGAGGGGGTTGGTGGATATCCCGGCGAAGAGGGCGTAGTGAGATCCTTTCGTGTTGCGGCTATACTACGCTGACTCGCCCGGTGGATTTCAAAATCATATTAGACCCTGGAATAGCTGCCTGGTTTGATCAGGAGCGCGCGTGCGTAACTGGTTTCCTGATCCAGAAAAGAAATTTCAGATTCGGCGCAGCGAAAGCTTGGGGCCTAACTCTTCTGCCCATTGCCGACCCAATTAGACCTCCATCGAGAACAGCTCGTGCGCGCTTTTACGTCATATCTTAGGAGGTCCCTGTGATCGACTCCTCCCAATACCAAAGTCCTGGCGATGCTACTTGCTATCGAGTTGAAATCAACGTCGAAGTGTCCGATCTGGTAACAGACGGTAAAAGTAGGATTCTGGCGGCAGAAAGAGGTGACTGCGGCGAGATCGACAGGAGAGCCTTGGGCGAATGCTGGATCCATAATCTGATTCCGACGCATTGGGCTATTCAGGTATACGGTGCGTTTGGAGAGATGGGATAGCCCTGCCGGGCCGAGGTGCTGGAGAAAGCCTAGGAACTGGCTTGCAGATGTCCCCGCGGAGGGTCCTTTGAACAAGCGACCTCAGTATCAGTTGGAGATTCAAAGAAACTTCGGATGACAGAATGAACCTTTCTTGAGGCAGGTCCGAGTAGGTAGGTGAACTCGTCACTAAGGAACTGGGAGGGGCTTCAAAAAGGGACTGGAGATATGATGTTCAGGATATATTCTCGTTGAATTGTACAGAAGAAGAGAATATCGACCATACAATTCAAAGACTAGGTATACTGCTCAACGACCACCAAATCAGACTCTAAAATCATTAGATCGGGACCCAAACACCGCCATCCCAGGCATCAATGCAGAAGCCACAAACAGAAACAAGACAGCAGCCGCTTACTTGCCCACTGGGGCGGGAGCAGAAGCGTCGCCACGAGCGTGCTTAGCTCCACCGAGGACATCGGACGCGACAACATGCTCAAGGTAGGAGATGAGCTTCTCGGCATCCACCTCGGTCAGGTGCTCCTTCACAGACTCAACGGCAATCCCAAGCGTCTTGATGATCTCCTGGAGGCTGGGAAGCGCGGCCAGCTCAGAAGTCTCGCCCCTCTTGATGACTGTGCCGACAACATCATCGCCGACAACGTGGACAAGATAGCCGATGAGCTTCTCGGCATCCATCTGGGAGAGATGCTCCTCGATCGACGCAACAGTGATGTGGAGCTCCTGGCAGATGATGGACAGGCTGGGAAGTTCGGGGAGAGCGACAGGGAGATCGCGGGCCTTGACGCTCTGGACAGCATCGTCCGCGACGACGTGAAGGAGGTATTGGAGGAGCTTCTCGGCTTGGAGAGCGCTGAGATGCTCTTCAATGGTGATCTCGAGGTGCTTGACGATGGCGTCGAGGGAGGGGAGTTCAGGGACGGAGGATTCGCCGCGTGCGAGGTGGGTGAGGGACTTGGCTTCCTCTTCGACTTGGGAGACAGTCTCTTCAACGGGGGCGCGCTTCTCGCCGACGAGGGACTTGGCCTCATCCTCGACATGTGAGACGACTTCGTCATCGGGCGTGCGCTTGGGGTGGGTGAGGGACTTGACTTCTTCCTCAACATGAGAGACGATCTCTTCGATGGGTGCGCGCTTGGGTAGTTCTGGGGTTTCTGGGAGCTCGGGCTCTTCGATGAGGCCCCTGGGAACCTCGACAGGGAGATCAGAGGTGGGGAGTTCAGGGAGAGATGGAAGTTCAGCACGCTTCGTTGGGATGGCGGCGATGCAGGTGAGGAGGGCAGAGCCCGCGATGACTTGAGCGAACCTCATGATGATCGTGAAGTGTGCTTAAAAGAGTGTGGGTATTGAAAAATGAGTGTGGGATGATTACAAAGAAATAAGAACTGTAAAGAGCTGTTGGTGTGAGGAAGAAAGTCAACGGTGTCACATAGGCATAGCTATATACTGGACGTTCTTCTCCTGACTACTCTATCGAAAGTTGCGATCAACCTCGTCGGGCCTTCCTCAACAGGTTCGAAATTGCCCGTCGATGATCCAACGACGAGGCGTTGCTGCAAAGTTGGCCGTAAAGTTGTGATAGTTGGTGAAACGAGTCAAGGTGGCAAAGATCCTCATATTCGCTGTCGGTAGCTACGTCAGGTGTTGGAGAGCCGGAGGTCGAAAGAGAGTGTGCACGCTAGATCTGGTAAGGATGGCGAGGCTTCTGCTTGTTGGGGTCTGCTTTGGTGTTCATGATGGGGGTGATCGACAGGAGTCAGCCACGAACGGGGAGATTGGGTCACATCAAGGAGCTTAGCGCGATCGCTTTTGTATTGATCGTCGGCGCCTCATTTGAGCCGCGCGAACTTCAGCGCATCAGCTTCCTGCGGAATTCTCCATCGCGACGGACGTTATGGGACGTGATGCCACGCCCATTCCACGTGAAAGTCCTGCTGGCCCAATTTGTCGCAGGCTTCGACGAGCAGCTTCAGTGTCCCCGGTTCCTATTGTATCGTTAGTTCCTGGGGTTCTTCGAAATTGGGGTCCTCGCTTTAGGAAGACGAAGACGTACCGTAGCGGCATGGCCTGCGACAGGACTGAAGGATATTTTTGACAAAGGCAAAGCTTTGTGGACGCTCCAGGCATATCTCGGAAGACACAGGATGTCATAACGACCATTGACAATGCGTGCTGCATCGGATTAGCTTGGTCCACATCCACACGGCCGAGCCAACACTTACTCGGTATGTGCTTGATCTTCTCGCATCCCTTCAACAGCTGATCTGGCTCCAGGAAGAGATTGTTGATGAAGTAGTGGACTTCCAACCGCGCATGCGACATGATGAACTTCTCGTTGTTCAAGAATTCCATGACCGCTTCATTGCGCTCCAGGAATGACGCACCCATCTCCCAACCGCTCCAGACCTTTGCAGCTTCGAAAGCTTTCTCTTGGTCATCCTGCATGATGAGTTCGTGATACGCGCTCAGCGTGTCGTGTCTCTTGTCCTCGGGCAGATAAGAAAGGAATCGGTCATACTCCTCGGGCCAGATCATGCCTGTCAATTTGCCAGTCAGCGCAAGATCAAGTTCCTCTCTGGTCCCGAGGAAAACTCCCCTCAGCACGAGCGATCCGCAAACACTTGGGTGCGTTTGCGAGTACGCCAGTGACAAGGTGGAACCCCATGAACCGCCGAAGACCATGTGCCATTTCTTGATTCCGCAGTGCTCACGGAGTGTTTCGATGTCTTGGATGAGCAGCTGCGTGGTGTTTTCTCTGACTTCTGCAAGCGGGGTGGATTGTCCCGCGCCACGCTGATCCATGAGGACCACTCGGAATACCGCAGGGTCGAAGAAGGTCGTGTTGCCCTTGGTCGTGCCTCCTCCCGGTCCACCATGAAGGAATATGACTGCGAGTGTTATCAGTGGCAACCTCTATTGAGGAGGGCATGCACACACCAGGCTTCCCGTTTGGCTTGCCATACTGCGCGTAGTACACCCGGTGCAAGTCGCTGACCTGCAAGAACCCCGAGTCAAACGCATCAGCGTGCTCGTAGCCTGCCTTTTGGGCCATGATCGTATTATCGAGCCGTAGATACCTCAAATACCAGCGTTATAAGACATCTGCATGTCCTTTATACCCGAATCCCCTCAAAGTGGCTCACGGTTAGCCCGAGATTGCAGAAGGTGACCAGTACGAGGCAGAAGGGCTCGCGTAGATGGAGTGGGGCAACACTAGTCCTATATTGGCCGTTGGTGCGAGCTGGATCCCTAGTTGAGCTACGCAAGAATCCTCCAAAAAAAACTCCAAAAATTCATCTCGAATTTTATTCGACAATGCATATAAGAGATGGACTCTGCGGTTGCATCCTGCATGCACCGTGACAACTGCTTGCATTTGCATGTACGATTCTTTTCCTCGCAAACCACCTTCCCTCCTTGCTCGCCGAGTCCGAGCTCCGAACCCCCAGCAAACTCTAGGAATACTCCGACCGGGACCTGATGACCAGCACTCCGATCCAACATGCTGACTCCTCGACGGAGAAATCCTTCGATCTGTCCGTCAAGGACCTCAAGGGCTTCATTTTACGCCTTCCTCCCGAGATACGCGAAATGGTATGTAGCCCATTGAACATATGGGTAATACGGTCTTCCACGTCCGACGGACCGTCTCCTTTGGAGCGTGTGGCTCTCAATAGCCTCTGTTTCCAATTAAGAGCGCCTATTGTTGCGTGTCACTAGCCTGGCTCTTACGTCAGACGTGGACAACGGCGGTACAACATCCATACACGATCCCACTTTTACATTTAAACTACCACCCAATACTGACTTGGTACTCTTCGCTTTAGGTATACCAATGCGCCCTCAGAGTCACATCTTCGACGACTGGAATTGCCTGTCATGATTTCGTGACACACCAATGGACTCCGGGTTCCCTAAGGGTAAAACGATCCTCACATATTGTTCTCCTCGTCTACCAGCACAACACTGGGCGCATTGTCGAGTACAATCTCCTGAAGTACATGGGCCCTCAACTCGACGCCGAGACAGCATACAAAGAGATTAAATGCAATCCGGTCATCTTCGCTTCGCATCCGAATCATTTTTATCACCTCCGACATTGCGACTCATACGCTTCTACAGCCACCTGGAGTCATACCAACGACGTTGGCTTCGCACGGTGATACTCAAACATAGCGCCGGTATTACCAACAAAGATCTGATCATGGGCGAGACGCCGAGAGCATTTGTTCGCTTGCGAGACTTCTGCACCAGCAATCCCCAGATAACCGTGAAGTACGAATGCCTAACTATCGGTACGTGCGGACCTGATGGAAGGCCGCTGATTCCTTTGATGGCGCGGTTCTACGTCACGGTTAATGCCATATTGTGGATATTCAAGAAGAAAAGCCTTCCTTACTTATATCAAGACTCATTTCCACAACTTGTAAACCCCTTCATCCAGACGATGCGAGATCATCACCAACAGACGCTTGGTACCTTCCCTGAGAGCTTCCGCATCCTTATAGGCACGGATGGCGATCGAATGTCTCAGGCTTCGGCTTGGGCATTGGGCATTCCTTTGGGCAAATGGCATTTAATTTTTGGATAGGGTGGGTACATGCTGATGCAGTGTTGCTTGTGGAGTTCGTCAAGTTGATGGATAATGGGTTGTAGCGTAGCGTACCCTTTGGCCACCCGCTAGACATACGGACCATGAGGTTGATGATGAAGGGTACAGCCCATCGGCTGCTCATCGTTCGGAGCACCGCGTGATACAAAATAAGGATATTTCAGGGCACTTTGGCTGGTGAATACCTTTCGAAGAGTGCAATCACCGTCAGGTAAGTACCAGTCACTCATACTACACAGAGTGGCACTAGGCAAGGCCTCTGAGGTCAAGCTCTTCATTGGGCCGAGACTTCCCTGCCCCAGCGTTATGCGCCTGCGATGTCGTGACCGCGGCTGTTGAAAGAGTCAAGATATGGGCCCAGATGTATCCACACTTGGAGGGAAACATACTCGGATGTACACAGGGCGGTCTAGACCCAATCGAAGACATGTTGTCCTTCCGCATAAAAAGTTCCGAATAACGCGCATAGCGGGAACGAACATACGATAGGTGAACTATTTTCTGTTCTCTATTTTAAACAATCCAATTTTCCGGAGATAGCCAGTTCAAAATATCCAGTTGACAATACTCGGTGGCCCTTCCTAGGTACTGATACATCCCCCGGAGCTATTCTCCACAAATATACTCCCGTATATCTGGCCTTCTCCGTTCGGCATAGACTCCTGGAACCCATCCCAAACAACACTCTCTGTTTCCGTTGGTTTCTTCGCCATGCCTAATTGTAATTGGCCGCCGCCGGAGTTATCATTCGGCAATGGATCCGTCATGTCCCTCAAAGAGTTTGTATCTTTGGAGTAAAACACTTGGATCGTACTAATGCCACTATTAGCACCTGGGCCCGCAAAACAACGAATCTTTATCAAGGAGCGATCCGGACTCACTTCTTATCATAATCCAACTGCACCGCGAAATTCTGCCACGACTTCGGCTCAACCGACACCACGAAGATGACCTCATTCTTCGCATCCTGCAGCTTCCAGCTCTGTCGCTCATATATGTTATCGATTCCATCGCCGCCATCTTGCTTGAGGATGATACCACCCACGAAGGTAAATTGGTTCCCGGAATAGTCCGCCTTCTCGTGCCACACGTTCATGTATTCGTGGCTCAGATTCATCGGCTTTGTCGGGTCCTGCTTCACGCTCCAATGGAATGTGACGACGCCTTTATCCGCAGCATCGGCGCCGACATCGTTCTTGTCGTCCTTCAGGAGCAAGCCCGCTCGCCGGAATCCAATTTGTAGGCCTGAACCGGACTTAAACAGCGAGGCGTCGTTGATGGTGACTTCCACGGGTTTGTGGGCGCTTGTGTCGAATTTAGAGTTGGATGATGTGTTCGGCAAAAGTAGGATCTTGGACCAGGTGAGGTTTTGGCCCTTCACGTAGTCGGGGCTGAATGGCGATGTCGCTGCGGAATCAAAAGACGCCAGGGATAAATTTGCGGGAACTCGGCCGTCGAAGATTATGGGGCATTTGATGGGGTCTGCGCGGCGATGCAGCGTGCTTGCGCTGACCACGGCCAGACTGGTGCAAAGCGGTAGGAGTCGCATGGCTGGCGGTGCGATCGTGGAGTTTGCCCTGCGATTGCCAATTCTTTACGACGGACTTTCGTCTTTTATAAATGACTTCTTTCCAAGGACCCCACTACACCCGGTAGTGTTTAGTAGATGGACTGGTTCCTGCGCTTACATTAATTAATCTGTGGATAGTGGACTTCAGCCGGGTCGCGGCTCGGCCCAGTGCGATGGGAACATCGTCCGTGCGATGGTAGAGTAGAGCATCACCAGAACCTAAAAGACAAAGGTTTTCAGTTGCACTGATGATTACCATTTACAAGTACTTTGTTAATATAATAGCTGCTAGGAAGGAAATGAAATGTGAGGGCATGGGGTAAATTACACCCACACAAAAAATGCGACAACCTCATTTCGGCCATGAGACACGCACGAGCACAATCCAGTCTACCGCCGTACCGCTTCTTTATGCGGCTTTCTACGTTGTCCCCAGAGCAGAGCTATTCTTACTAGCAGGGCGATCGAACTGAGGTAGTCATCGACTTACTTGCTCTGGGGCATTGTGTTCTTCATTAAATAAGGTTCAATGGCAACAGCCTATGGCGTTAGAGGCACGATTTAGAGGGAGGTGACGTCAGAAAGTGCGTATGATTACTTCTTCTGTATTTGAGCTACCACGTGCATGGTCATGTCGGCTCATACCGGAAGGCATCTTCTCTATAAACACCTCTCATGCGGACTCTGAGCATGCTAATACGAACGATTCACCGACGGCACTGTGCAAGGCGGGATTCGAAGGCGGCGGGCGCCCCGATGAGAACGATGCGAGGATGCATAGGATTTAGCTACGAGGGGGACAACCACCAGGACCTCATGAGTGTTCTCAAGGCCGATTATCAGAAGTTTTCATACTTGGACAAGGGCTTTGACTTTACTTCATGGACGTCCACTGCACTAAGTACGATGGCTTTTTGGGGACTTCTCAGAGGCGTAACGGCACTATGGCGGGAAAATAGAAACAATTGGGGTCTACACAACAAGAATGGAAATCGAGCCGTGACTGTTATATTATAGCGCATTCGTGATATCCTGTGGATTGGGACTAGGTCACGTTGCGCTTCCGGAGCCGAAAGAGATCTGGCTTGATACATGCTTAGTTCAGACGTAGTCCGGGAAGTCTCGAGTCTTCTTTCATGAGATTGACAAAGATGGCTCCTGGAACTATGTAGTACGTTCTTTCTTAATGCTGTTTCCATGGAGCCAGGTCTCAATGAAAAAAAAGGGGGACTTGGAGAGTTTAATGCCCCGGAGTAATAGAACCGTAGGTAGATTCACACCCGCACGGTCCAGATAACCTGGCGCTATTCAAATTATCGACAGCAGTTGACACCTGCCGAAATGTTCGGCTAGTTAGAAAGTTGCGATCTTCTAAGCCGACAGACATCGAAAAGCCCCCAGGAGCCCATCTAGATTCTAATGGCCAAGCGTCAGCGCGTAAATCACTCTGCAGTAGGTCTCAAGCGCGCTTCTAAACTCACGATCGTAGTTATAGCTCATGGTAAGATCGCGTCAGTAGCCCAGCCTGCCTGACACTCCTTTTCGCATCTTGATATCTTCGACCAGTGGCAGTTTACTGTTTCAACTGCGAAAGTACAGTTGGGCGACACTATAGTGAGGCAGTTTGCTAGTTCCAGTGCTTGATTGCAGGGTACGGGGGAATGTAGAAGAGAGTCTAGGCAGGGAGCTGCTTCCTGTTGGAACGGTACGTACCTTAATCACCCTGCTCCTACAGATTGCGGCATTCTGATAGTCAAACCTGTAGAAGCACCTCCTTCCATTATCGTACCCCTGACGTAGTTTTCGCGAGTGGGAAAGGAAACTGACGGGGTTTCGTTGCCCGAGTCGGGGCTAGCCAACCAGGTGCGTTTACGCAGAATCAGTGCTGAAAGTGAGGAGGAGGAGGAGGAGGAGTCGTTTGACACTATAGCGCCATTCCTGAGTGACGAGACTCCAGCCTGGAGACCCTACCACATACTTTCACTCTGCCAGTGAGGGACGCTCCCAGAAATTTAAAGTGCCTATCCCGCGCCCTTGAGCTCGACAATTCCTGTCTACGGCATCCAACCCGTTCAACCAACCCCAGCGCAATCTGCATGGGTACTACCCCATGTTCTCCACAAAGGCAATTGCTTACTCTTACAGCGCTTTAAAGAGCACATGAATATGCAAATCTCATCCGACAAGGCCGTGCATGGAGCTGCGAACGATGGTGACCGCAAAACCAATGAACAGAGCAAGGACATCGCCTGCCTCGAAGTAAAGATCCACAAACTCGAAGACCTGCTCTCAGAGATGAACATCCGCAATAACGAGCTCTTGAAGAAGAATGCGGGGCTGCAGAACAAGGCCGACGCGCTCGAGGAGCACAAAACCAAGGCGCAGATCAAAGCAAAGGAGATCATCTCTCAGCTCAAAGAGGGTGCTGAAGCAGAGAAAGTCAAGCTCCAGGAGCAGCTGTCGAAGAAGACCAATCTCTGTATCGAGTACTTGAATCGGATCACGAAGCTGCAGAACGAGGTCGGCATGCTTGAGAATTGGAAATCCTGGGCGAAGGAGACCATCGATAAATATCGCCGTGATGCTGCCGATATCCGGCAGGAGCAGCAGGATCACGCCGCTCACATTGCGATCATCGAACAGCAAGGCAAAGATGCACTCGTCGGTAGCCAGGAGCAAATTACGAGGCTCGAAGCTCAACTCAAGGTGGAAGCCAATATGAACATGGAAAACACCAAGCGCGGATTGGGCATTGACAAGGAGTTGCGGAAACTTGACGTTCGCCGGGACGCAAAGGAGGCTAAGATCCGCGACGAGTACCAGGTTGAGATTGATGCTTTCAAGAAGGAGCTGGCGAAGTTGCGAGGAGAAGAGTCCGCAGTGGATGGCAACGAGAAGCCGGTGATGTAAGTACTCTGATTCGCATTCGCGCTGCACGCCTTAGATGTCTTGGTCCCTACCCAAGCCATGTCATTCGGCTAGCTGGCTTTTCTAAGAGCTACTCAGCACGAATACACCCTCGCCTCCAGCTACTGAAGGCTATTTCCCCGGAAGCATATCAACACAATCGCGCGTTTCCATGCTGACTTATTGTTCAACAGGACCAAGGCCACAGCTCGAATCAAGAAAACACCAAACCCGCTTCGCCCAATTCAGCATCCGGACCGCAAGCGCAAGGGCCATGCTCTCGACATGATCCTATGCCAAGATGACCTCAAAGGCGACGGGTGCCGACGCACGAAGTGTTCTCTGACGCACCTTGCAGATATCAAGAAGCTTACCGACGACCGTCTCTAGGGTGGTATAGGGATTGCGCTACGAATGCCCGGAGACAGGAGCATTAGTGGAGTCTTCGGTGTTTTGTAGATCTTCCGGAGTTGCGATGAACGAATCATGGATTGGAGTTTGGAGAACATGTTGCTGGTGCTTCCGGCCGGTTATGGGATATTCGAGGGATATTCAGGCTGTGTTGGGTTCAAAGTCTGACTTAGAACAATACATGCATTTCAGATGCTACTTGGGAGCCGTCTTTTTCCCCGGGAACGGTGATGTTAGTCAAGTAGTTCATATATGGGTTCTAATCCGTCCTTCTCTTCGGAATTGGCAAAACGCCCTTTAAAAAGGAAAGCTAGATAGAGAGCAGACCCGAGTGTGCTCGAAGTTGATTGCTTGCCCGGCGACCCTTACTTGGAGAGCGACTGTCTGTCATTATTGCCGATTTCCCATTCTCACGATTTTCCTTTTTTTTCTACAACTGCGCACACCTCAACATAGAAATCTCTTCAGTTTGATTCCAAGTTACGAACGATGGACCCGGGTAGTGGGTCTTGGGTGTATCCAAGTCCGTTTGCCTGCCTGTTGGACTTGCCTCAAAGAGATGGTCGTGTGGCCCTATTGCCATCTAGACATCGGTACACGGTGACAAGATCCTCCTATCCACCCTTCCTTAACACTAATTTCAGATTCCATCTCGATACCAGCCCTTCACCAACCCCACCCAGCGCCTAATCTCGTCCTCTCCTCCGAAAACAGGCTTTGTGTCGAGCCATCTTTGGTGAAATTCTTCGGAGTCGAATTCCTCCTCTAAGGGGTAGAATCGAAAGTTGGCTGGCGTACCACCGCCCCAAGTTGGGTAGGAGATGAGGAACTCGTCGCGATGTATGCGTGGGAGAAGGCATTCGGGATGAAGCGGAAGAGTGTAGACGGTCTGGACATCTTCCCAGAGATCAACGTTGCGAAAGATGCTCAAAATGAGTAAGGCACTCGAGATGAGATTTCTGATGGAATTGAACCGATTGATACCGGCGGCGTAGCCCAGGTGAGCAATGCGATACTTGATCGTGATCTGGGGAAAGTTATGGGCGTGACAGATAAGGTTGAAAAGGTATGGCCACACGCGCTCTTGCTTGAGCCAGAACAGGACGCGCCGTGTCTTCGCTGGGACTGGGTGCTCGAGCAGAGTTACCTGCCTAATCCAATCGAACGCGCGGGCCGAGCACTTGGTGCAGAAATTGGAGAACCCCCAGAGAGCGCCAGGGATTTCAGCCGATGTAGACGTGAAGACGATCTCGTTGAACCGGAGCTCCAATCCCGCGGCTTCCTGGTAAAGCTGGCGGGAGACATACTTGAGTTGGTTGATACCGGTGGGTAATGTCCACGCGCAGTCATGCATGATTGGTTTTTTCCAATGGTTACTCAGTCGTTGGCGAGTCTTTTTGGTCCCGACGAATTCCACATGGACACGGCCGTCCCGAGCGGTAAGCACGAACTTGAAAATGAGGTTCCGGACTTCTGCTGGCAGATCAAGGAGTTGCGCCATGGCCGTGGCTTGTGTGGGATGAATACGGCCACCCTGGGTGGGAAAATGGCTGCTGGTCGCGAGCGATAAGGAGAGAGAGGAGCGTTGCAGACCGTTGAGCGCTGTTCAGGTCATAGGTCGGACGGGCAGGCCGACACCGGGATGACGCCCGAGGTGAAAGTGAGTGGTGAGTACTTGCCATGGCTGTGTTACCCTGCTCGCACGGACCACATTGTTGGCTGCCCACCATATATAAACCCCACCTCCTCCCCTACCGCAAACCCTCTTCCTGTACTCTGCACTCGCACATTGCAGCCTTTCTTCTTTTTATCCTTTCGCTGCACTCGCCCACACGGGAGCCGCATCTAGCAGGAATAGGGTGATACCACTTCCAGCAAGAGGCAGCTTCCACACCAGAACTCTCTTCTACACCCCCCTGTACTGGTATCTCGCATACCGTACTCGGACAGAATAACGGGGCACGACCCGCTGTCTCGTCTTCAAGACCGGCCTGCAGGGCGAGGGGTGCATGTTTGATCATGCCGCGATCTTGTCATGGGCCATGACGTACGGGGAAACCTATGCACGTCCCTCTGGCTTTAGGAGCGTCGGGATACTCCCGAGGGTGACCTTTGGGTTTCGCTTAGTTATCTCGCCCAATTGGTTACGTGAATCTGGATGGCTTCTGGGGACTATCCTTGAGGTTTGGAAGGTCGAGCACTTCCTCGCTGACGGGACCGATGGCTGAGTGGCGTCAGCTGTCACGGTAAATGAGCAATGGGTCAGGGTGGGCGTGCCCGTGGCCGCAAGAGGAGGACGGGTGGTAGAAGTCGGACTCTTGCGCCTCCTCGCGGTGCCACCTGGATAGTCTCTCTTGAAGAGACGAACTAGATGCAAGAGACGCGCTCAGGTAAGTGACTGGCTCGATGCTCTAAGGCACGCTGACTGCGGGAAGCATACTGAGCGGGTATGAGTTTGACCACAATCACTCTCTTCACAACCAGGACTCTCCTCCAACCCCTCGTACAGAATCAACGGGCGAGCCATTCGCTGTCTCGTCCACCAGGACCGGACTGCTGGGCGAGGGGTGCATGGCTGGCTCTTCGTCGCAATTTCGCTGTGGGCCATGATGCATGGGGCTAGGCTGTCCGAGGGTGTCATTACTGTGCGAGTGCAAGTCCACCCACGGTCACTCCGCCCTCTTACTCTGGAGCATTCAACTGCTCCCTTTTTTCATTGGGGTCTGGCTCCATTGAGCCAGCCTTGAGGAAGGAACCTGTCAGAGACAAAGTGTTGTCCGAGGAAAGGGCGTCGCGTTCCAGATCCTAGTCGGGATACCATCCTGGACTCGCCAGAGGACGGTGAGTGAGTGCCGGGAACGATGTTGCCACGAAAATTTAGACATAGTGAGAGTATCACGCACGTTCGGGCACTTCCTCGATGCACCGGTGCGTAGTTTGATGCGTGGTGGTAAGAAGACGGCGAAGCTCACACTGCGACGTGAAGTTTGGCGCGAACCTGCGCTAGGCCCCAAGTGGACACAGCCGACCGAAGCCGACAATCTGCCCTCCCGAAGTCGGCATGACGCATCCCACACCAGTTTGACCGGCGGGATGCTCGACATGGAGGACCCCACCTTTGGGGCGGTAGTTTTTTCGTATCGCATGCATCAGCTTGCAGCTATCGCGTGCGATGCGAGGCTGGCGACTCGCATCATCCTTTAGTCATTTTCTTGTGGGCCTCTGCCTGGTCATTCATGTCTGCAGCGCCGCACGCTCTCCACTGGAACCCTACTACGCACTAATCAAGAAATCACTGACAAGCAAAGCTTTGAAATGGCAGGCATAGGCGCGCGGGGCATCCGCATCGCCATTGATGTGAGTTCTCTACACCACAAGAAGCACAAGAACGAAGGCTGACATGGAGCAGAGAGGAGGCACTTTCACGGACTGCGTCGGAAACCCCGGCACAGGAAAGATGGAGGACGATATCCTCATCAAATTGCTCTCCGTCGACCCCTCAAACTATGACGACGCGCCGCTCGAAGGCATCCGCCGCCTGCTCTCCAAATTCACCGGCCAGGACATACCCCGGGGACAGCCGCTGGACACATCCAAGATCGAAAGCATAAGGATGGGCACCACGGTGGCTACAAACGCGCTGCTGGAGCGGAAGGGCGAGGATATCGCCATGGTGGTGACCAAGGGCTTCAAGGACTGCTTAGAAATCGGCAACCAGTCCCGGCCAAACATCTTCGCTTTGGATATTCGGAAGCCTGAGGTGCTCTACAAGACGGTGGTGGAGATTGACGAGCGAGTCACGCTGGAAGATTACGCGGAAGACCCGGAAAGGACACAGACGGAAGCGAAGGCGATACACGAGGCTGGCGACGATGCGGAGCTGGTGAAAGGCTTGTCGGGCGAGACTGTTCGGATACTGCAGAGACCGGAGGAAGAGAAGATTCGGAATCAATTGCAAGACGTGTACGATAGCGGATTAAGGAGCATTGCCGTCTGTCTAATGCATGGCTACACATACCCAAACCACGAGGCAATGGTCGGAAAGATCGCAAAAGACATTGGCTTCGAACACGTCAGCCTGAGCTCTGAGCTGATGCCCATGATCAAGCTAGTACCGAGAGCGACTTCTGCGTGCGCAGATGCCTACCTCACTCCGGCGATACGCAAGTATATCGACGGCTTCTCTAAGGGCTTCGAGGGCGGACTAGGGACAAAGAGCGTGAAGCGTGATGAAGGCTCGAAAGGCGCACGATGCGAGTTCATGCAATCAGATGGCGGCTTGGTCGACGTGGACATCTTCTCGGGGCTCAAGGCAATCCTGTCGGGCCCGGCTGGTGGTGTTGTGGGATATGCGCTGACCTCCTACGACCCTCAAACCAAGATACCAGTCATCGGCTTCGACATGGGTGGAACGAGTACAGATGTGAGCAGGTACGGAGCGGGAAGGTACGACCACGTCTTCGAGACCACAACAGCCGGCGTCACCATTCAATCACCCCAACTCGATATCAACACGGTCGCTGCAGGCGGCGGCTCGCGACTCTTCTGGAAGAATGGCCTTTTCGTCGTCGGCCCCGAATCAGCGAGCGCGCACCCAGGTCCGGCATGCTATCGCAAGGGCGGCCCCTTGACCATTACCGACGCCAATCTGTTTCTGGGCAGACTACTACCAGACTTCTTTCCCAAGATCTTCGGCAAGAACGAGGACGAGGGGTTGGATGCGGAAGCAAGTGAGAAGCTCTTCAAGGAGCTCGCGGAACAAATCAATAGAGAGGTAGCAGGAGACAACAAAGAGAAGGAAATGTCGCTGGATGGGATTGCAAACGGCTTCATCAAAATCGCGAACGAGACGATGACGCGACCGATTCGGAGCTTGACGGAAGCGCGAGGTCACGATACATCGAAGCATCGCCTTGCGACCTTTGGCGGAGCTGGCGGGCAGCACGCGGTCGCGATTGCCGAAGCCCTCGGCATTTCGCAAATCCTGATTCACAGGTACTCTTCGGTACTTTCGGCCTACGGCATGGCCCTTGCAGACGTCGTGGATGAACGACAGGAACCTGAATCGAAAGTTTGGTCAGACGAGAAGGACACAAGAGAATACCTACAGCAAAAGATGAAAGACCTCAAGGCGAAATCGGCCGCCACGCTCAAAGACCAGGGCTTTGAAGAGGAGCAAGTTCACTTCGAAGAGTATCTCAATCTGCGATATCGTGGAACTGAGTCAGCCTTGATGATCATCAAGCCTACGAAGGAGGAAGCAGATGCAGAGTACAATGGCGATGATTGGGCCTTTGGCAAAGCATTCGTCAAGCAGCATGAGCAAGAGTTCGGCTTCACGCTGCCAGATCGCGACATCATCGTCGATGACGTCCGAGCCAGAGGCATTGGCAAGACGTTCGAAGGCCTGGAGAAGACAGTGGATGAACAGCTAAAGGATGTCAAGCCCAAGGATCTCAGCAAGGACGAAAAGGTATATGCCAAACGGAAAGTCTTTTTCGAAGGCGGTCGTCAGGACACGTCCATCTATAAGCTCGAAGATCTGGAAGTGGGCGATCGCATCAGAGGGCCTGCCATTATCGCTGATGGCACACAGACCATCGTGGTCACTCCAGGTGCTTCAGCGCTCCTCATCGACACGCATGTAGTGATCAACATCGGTGAGAGCGACAACCAGGACAAGCAGATTGACACGAAAGAAGTAGATCCCATCCTCCTCAGTATCTTCGCGCATCGCTTCATGGCTATTGCAGAGCAGATGGGTCGCGCGTTGCAGAAGACCAGCGTATCCACAAATGTCAAGGAGCGACTGGATTACTCTTGCGCGCTCTTCGACGCTGACGGTGGGCTGGTCGCAAACGGTAAGTAGCTTCTCTGCCTGCATGACTGAACATCCAGCTAACACACTCAGCACCCCATCTCCCTGTCCATCTCGGCAGTATGTCCACCTGCGTCCGCAAACAAGCCTCCATCTGGAAAGGCAAGCTCAAAAAAGGCGACGTCCTCGTCTCCAACCACCCCATGTTCGGTGGTACCCACCTACCCGACATCACCGTCATAACGCCTGCCTTCAGCGGCGACTCCATAATCTTCTATGTTGCCTCACGCGCCCACCACGCAGACATTGGCGGCATCCTCCCCGGCAGCATGCCCCCACACTCGCGCGAACTCTTCCAAGAAGGCGCGGCCATCAAATCCGAGAAACTCGTCTCCGAAGGCCACTTCAACGAAAAGCGCATCACGGAGCTCCTCCTCGACGAACCAGGCCAATACCCCGGCTGCTCAGGGACGCGCTGTCTGAGCGACAACATCAACGACCTCAAAGCGCAAGTCGCCGCCAACCAAAAAGGCATCAACCTCATCAGCACCCTAATGTCCGACTACGGCGAGGAAGTCGTAAAATTCTACATGACCAACATCCAAGCCAACGCCGAGGCCTCGGTGCGCACGCTCCTCAAAAGCGTCTACAAGCGCTTCGAAGGGCAGGACCTCTCCGCCGAGGAGTTTATGGATGACGGCTCGCCCATACGCCTCAAAGTAACCATCGACCCCGACAAGGGCGAGGCCGTCTTCGACTTCAGCGGCACCGGCCCCGAGGTCTACGGCAACATCAACGCCCCCGAAGCCGTTACCTACTCCGCGATAATCTACTGCCTGCGTTGTCTCATCAGCGAGGACATCCCGCTGAACCAAGGCTGCCTCAAGCCAATCCACGTCCTCATCCCCAAGAAATCGTTCCTGTCGCCCAGCGACAACGCCGCTGTCGTAGGCGGCAATGTGTTAACGTCGCAGCGCGTCACGGACGTCGTCCTCAAAGCTTTCAAAGCGTGCGCGGCATCCCAGGGCGACACGAATAACCTGACATTCGGCTTCGGCGGCACAAGCGGAGGGGATGGAAATGGGGAGAGGAAGGAGCAGAGGGGTTTTGGGTATTACGAGACTATTGCGGGTGGGAGCGGCGCAGGGGCTACGTGGGAGGGCACGAGTGGGGTGCATACACATATGACGAATACGCGGATTACTGACAGCGAAGTGTTTGAGCGACGGTACCCTGTGCTGCTTAGGGAGTTTGGGCTGCGCACGGGTAGTGCCGGGAAGGGCATGCACAAGGGAGGCGAGGGCGTGATTAGGGACATCGAGTTCCGCATTCCGGTGCAGGTGTCTATCCTCTCGGAGCGCAGGGTGTATCATCCGTACGGCATGGAAGGCGGCGGGGAGGCTGCTTGTGGACTGAATATCTGGGTGCGAAAGGTTGATAAGAAGAGTATCGATAAGAACTCGGATACGCAAGCACAGCCTTCCACCGGGGAGCAACAGGCGGTCACTGGCGCAGGAGTTGAGGATTTGGAGGAGAAGGAGAAGGGCATTGTGCACCAGAAGGGCGAGGAGAAGGAAAAGGTGGAATATAGGTATATCAATCTTGGCGCGAAGAACACGGCGAGCATGCGGCCTGGCGAGCGGATTATTATTCATACACCGGGTGGTGGTGGATGGGGCAAGGAAGGCGAGGAGAGTCGCGCGGAAAAGAAGAGGGATCCGAAGGAGGCGTGGAGAGGGGGGAGTGTGGCGGGCAGGCAGGCTACCGCTGAGGCCAGCGCGTAGACGACGAGACAAGCCAGATATAAGATTGGTGATCATGTGAGATTGCTTTTGTATATCTTTGTCGCTGCCCTGAGTCGAGAGCCGTACATGTACAATGAAGAGTCGTGATATATCCCTCGCCACGGCGCTATACGTTCCGACCGACTCAATATCTCTGGAAACGCCATCGCTGAGTGCTACCCATCCCGTACCAAACAAGAACGCCTAGAAATTCGTATCGCATTTTACTCGTTCCTCACCGGTACTCCCTAACCTCCGTCTCACGAATCTCCTTCACCCCAACCGGCGGCAGCGGAGCCATGGGCGCAGGCGGCGGCGCCAGCGCTAGCTCCCTCAAACAACTATCCCTTTCCAGCTCACTCACGTCATGATATCTTCCTACGTGATTGACGAGCGCCTCGACGGTCCTACAAATCGCATCCTGATCGCGATGCCGACTGCAAAGCACACAAGCGTACTCTCCCTCTGCCGTATGACACTTGACCACGAACCGCTGCCCCAAATGGAACTCCCTCGTTTCCATGATCTCCTTTTCGTACTTGCCATCCTGCACCACGACCGGCGTCCTTTTTCCGATCTGCCAGAAATCCTCGGCCGTGACGTCGAGCTGGAGTCCGCACGCGGGACACCGGCAGTCCCCGCCCGGAGCAAAAGATGCGGCGAGCGGCTTCTTGGGCATGTATTGCAGATCGAGGCTATAGCGGCAGTAGAGCGGCGCGGCTTCGATGACGGTGGACGCGCGTTTTGGCGGGGGCAGCGCGCGTTGGGGTGGGGCTTCGCTGGCGGAGGAGTTTGACGAATTGGGGGAGGAGGCGAGGCGGGCTTGCTGCTGGCGGAGAGCGTCGAGGGAGCCTTCGCGGGCCGAGTTTGAGGCGGCGACGAGCTTGGCCATGTCGCCGCGGGTGAGTTGGCGGTCGTTTGCAAGGGCATCTTGGAGGACGGTTATGACGGTTTGTTGGAGGGCGATGATTTGGGCTTGGAGTTGGTTCTCTGTTATTGCTGGTAGGGGGTTAGTATCGCCGCAATGGTGTCGATGGTGTCGATGGTGGATTGGCGTGGGTTGGGTGATGAATGGGTGTGGACGTACCATCTCCCTGCGCAAAGCGTCTCCCCATCCTGCCATAGCCCTCGTCGTACTGTCGCTGGATGAGCGCGCCAGACCGCTCGAAGTTGTCTCCCACATCGTCCCTGTTGCTGAGCCTCCTCATCAGTCTGTCGTCGCGCTCATCACTGCGCTTGGTCGCCTTCTCGACCTCCTCGCGCAGCTTCTTGATCGCGTCGTCTTGGCGTGTGTCGCGTTTCGTTTGGCGGCGCTTGTCTTGCACGCGGTCCCAGAGGCCCATGGACGAGGTGAAGGTGCCGACAAGGGTAGAGCATAGCGTGGCTATTATGAAGGTTTTCTTGAGGGGTGAGTCAGCGTGATGGTGATGGTGATGGTGATGATGAGGCATGGCGGGCGTCGCATGAGTAGCATAGGGGGTAGGCTACCTTGAGGTTCTTCTCCTCGATCATATTGGCGTAGTCTGCGCCGGGTCAGTGGAGGCGCGATGGGAGAGAGGTGGCGTGCATACTCATGGCGACAGGTGAGGTGGAGTGCTAGTTGCACTCCCTTCAGCTCTGATACGAGATGTTGGGGAGACGAATGAAGTCTGTGGAGTGGCGAGTATGGAGCGATGAGAGAGGACGACAGAGGACGATTAGGCAGAGGGCGGCGTCGGGAGAGATGGTGTGAAGGATGATGTATTGACGGCACGGGAGGACGAACACACGGCGGTGGCTCGTTCAAGTATCGTCTCACCCCTCAGGCCCTCTCTGTCCCTAATCTCTAGCGGCGGGGCAATGGAGCGCAGACGCGACAACTGCTCAATGCGCTCATTCGTGCCATCTTGGACGAGCTCGCAGTGCCGCAGGATTAGGATTGGTGCTGACCGCAACTCTGATGAAGGTGAAACCGTAGCATGTCCCTACGTCATCGCGCCGCCTGCGCGCCTCGGACCCTGCGGCTAAGCCAAACTTGGTCAGCTCGCGCAAACGCACCGCGCACGAGCTGCATTTCCCTTCCGTCCTATACGCGACTGGCTGGAGGGCAAAATTTCACGCATAGGACAGACATGCGGAGCGCATGCAGATGGCGGGCTGCCGCTAGTGACGGCCGAGGGTCTACACGAGCTGCACTTTTGGGCCTCGAGAGCGGCACAGTGAGTGTTTGACCAGTCGACGCGTCAGGAATCTTGGTGACGACAACGAGGCCTTCAGCCAAATGACAACGAAACGACCATCCCTCGGACTCGGTGCTGCACGCGTTCGGGTTCTTCCTTTACCGTTCGCTGCCCGACGGCAACTAGGTCGGAGCAAAGGCCAAGGCCAAGTTTCAGGAGATGACGACCTTATACTCGGAGCAGATATCGACAACGTATCGAAAGCTAGCCGACGTACAGCTGCTGATTATTTACACAGGACAGTCTACCACCGGTAGTACCAGCAGCGTGCGGGAACCGTCAGCTTTGCGTGTTGGGGTATCCTGGCAGCACGCGCAACTTCGAACCAGCGAGAATCCCTACCCACCCTCGTCAATATTGGACCACCAACACATGAGAGATGCGTCATTGTGGGAGGCCCCGCTGTTTTTCTAACCGATGTCTATCTCCCGCCTTCGATTTGAGCTTGGCTAATGCTTCGACGTCTTGCTAGGACGACGAGTGCTTCCGTACAGCCTTTCCATCGGCTTACTGTCAGCATGAGCAGCCCAAGGATGTTTCACGTACTGTACGTCGCCTTAAAAGAGGTTACCACTTGCCCTTCACAATAAGTCACCCAGACCTTCCAGACATCGCTTCACCCGTTCAAGGGCTCGCTAGATGTACGCTGGCAATGGAATCTATCTTCAATGGCAACAGGCAAATCAATACCTCGGCTTGAAACGACTCCTGCAGCTTCTTCAACAGACCAATCGCAGCCAAGGCACGTCTCAATTACGGCTATATCACACGTCAAAAATGCACAGCGGGATGTTGATATTCCAGAGCAAGAGCACGGAATTTGGGCTACATGTTCAACAAACATACGAAGTGAAGGACAGTCTAGAAGTTTAAGCCCATGTGTATCTCGGTCCTGGCCAATTCCATCATCCCCATCTCCAGACGTACGCTATGTCGATCCACGACAGCGCTCCACCACGAATGCCCCTCCTCCAGCCTCCAATTCAGTTCTGCTGGGAGTTCTGACCAATCGAATACACGCTCCACGGCTGCTCATGGGGAGCTTCATTGTACCAACGCGTCAGAGCCTCGCTGTACTGGCTTGTTCCATTATTCTGCTTCTTCGGTCAGCATTTGATCATCCTGTGGAGCAAATGGTCACGTACCCCTCCTTGGTTGCCGTTATTCCCATACCCGTTTCCGGTTGCGTTCCCATTGCTGTTGCCGTTTTCGTTTCCGTTTCCTTGCGGGTTCTTGGTCTGGGTGACTGCAGTGGGTCCGCGCTGGCCCTGTTTCTGGTTGGTAGGCATCGTGGTAAAGATGTTGGCAGCGAGTGTGTGATTGACTAAGTATCCACCGATGAGAAACGAGAGAGGGGTGGTATCCATTCTTCTGCCATTCTAAAGCCGACTCTTATACCCAACGAGTTCAACTGGCCTCCAACCATCGAAGAGCTCAGCCCCCGACATCCCCTTCTCTAGGTATGCTGTATGTCTTGGACTACTCGGCCCGCCACCATCGCCTGCACACAGTTCAAAGATGCAGCTACTATCCGGACCAGAAGGCTTCCGGACCAGAAGGTTTCCGGCCCCTTTTGCAGATACAAGCTTCTGGCCGTTTGAGATCTCCATATCGGACTGGCTTCACAGCAATTCAAACGCCGAACGAGTAATCAACATTAAATCTACGATTGGCCTGTTCACTGATCAGATCTTAAAGACGTCTGCACTCTACACAGCCCGGCGGCTACTCAAGGCCAGGAAATACGCATGCCGGCCCGCATTGGCTCTGGCTCTGCGCCTGTAGAGGTAGGTTGCCTGAGACTCCCTTCGTAAGCATTCAGGGTGTAACTCGTCGAATCTGGGTAACCGTGCGCATCCACGCAAACCCCACCGTCGAGCTGATCAATCAACGTGGGGGCATTCGAAACCAGGGGCTCATGAATGCCGACTCCGGCCCGCACTGCCTTCCGTCGAGCTTCACTTGCGTTGTGCAACGATAAAATCGAGAGACCAGTCTGACCAAGGCGCTAATTTTCTAATACTCTCATTCGTTACCCTTAAATACCCGGCGAACACCAGCATCTGGATTTCCGACCTACCGACCTAGCCTTGCGCGCCACTTCGATAGACAAGCTTACGTTCTGATGTGAGCTATCCCCACAAACTGGTTACCCGTTGGGTTGCACCGGGACACGGCTCCTGCTACCATCTCCGCCGCCCGCCCGCCAGGATCGATTGAGAGCATGCCTTGCAGGATCTGTACCACGAGTAGATCCGATCTGCTCCAAATTCCGCGCGACCACGTTACGTTCACGATCGATGCAAATTTCCGACAGCGAAGAACAGTCATCGTCGTTGCGATGACTAAATTGTCACCAGTTACTAGCTCTATGGCGCTGGCACATCTGTGACAATGAGGCGTGGGTCGCAGATTTATGGCACCTGGGAATGTGCGAACGATGAGTTACCAGAATGGAGAGCAGACCCCAGTGAGAACTAGCCCATCTTGCCTGAAGAGAGTAATTACACGGCTCCTTTGGCGCTCTCTGCAGCCAAGATCCCGAAATATCTGCTGTACGACTAGAGAATTGCTTCCCCGGAATGTTTCAAGCTCTGGCCTGGACAACTTTATTGATTGGGCGAGTGTTTTACTTGCCCTGTCAGCAATCGATCTCGCACCTCGCGAAAGACGTTCCTGGCCCCACGACGGCAGCTGCTCACCCCTGTCAAGGAGAGATCCTCTTCCATTGACCGTGCTTGAGCGAGGCTCCACACCGTTCGTTGCTCATCAGAGATCTCACAATCTAAGCAGCTTGCGCCGGCTCCTACACGAAGTTGTGTGCCCCCGGCTCCCGGGTTTCGAGAAGGAATCGCAAAGGAAACTGCACTCTTGGAATGGTCATCACTTAATCAGCTCCAGCTCTGAGCAGAGTGGCTCAGCTGCCGATCTACCTTGGCCCTACCAAATCTCCCATCTGAGACAACTTCAACGGCTCGCGGACCCAGATCTCGGCCAATCAAACGCATGCAGGATCGGCCATGGATTGTTCTATTTCCCGAACAAATAGCAGAGCCGCACTCTTCTCGAATCTCCTGTCCTTCGGGATGTGGGTCCGCGTAGTCTCCAACAGTCCTTCTAGGAGACTTCTCCCCTGTCATGGGGGCTGGTCTTGACGGGATCGTACTCTATCTGAATCCTCCATGGCCCTTTGGTTTTCGCCGAATTCTACCGATTGCTTACCACGCGAGTATGGTCGTCCTCAACATTAAGCCCCATTGAAACACTCACCGGAATCTCTCTCCATCAACACACCTTGTTATCCTATGCCTGCTAAATATACTGTAGGCAGCGGTCTGACTTCGTCGACTCGCGATGCTGCGCAAAGTTTGTACGACGATGCGTTTGGTACATACCAAACGCGCCTACTGAGCTCCGCCACTCGATCTTCATGAAGCCCAGAATTAGATCAGACAGTTTCAGAATATCGCCAACCTCAGATCGAGGTTCCCCCGACGTGCTTGCCTTCGCGTAGGTGCCGTGTATTAGCTTGACGACGCGCCGTCCCGTGGACAGCCTCTAAAATTTGCCGTTTTGGGTCGTGCGGGGCATGGCCCACATACACTCAGATTACACCCCGCTGTTGATAGTGCGTCAGTAGACCGACTGATAACGAATCGAAAGGCATTCTTTTATTACAACCGTCCATGGGTGGTTCCCGCTCACCATCACATTCAAGGCAATATTGTTGCGTCAATCGGCGTCAAGAAGGTTCAAGAATCCTACCTCCAACCTGAGGCCGACGCTCTCCCAACTAGCCGGTAACGATGCTGCCAGAATTCAGTCCCCAAGAAACGGATAGTTCCCGTGCTGTGCCGTCCGCGGTCTCATGCGACCAAAGACCCTCACAGCGGATCGTTGCTCGGCGGAAGTCATCCTGCAAAAGTCGGAATGGTAAGTCTTATGGCCGCAGTGGATTGTACTGATGGCTAGTCAGTATACGCTTCAACAAGAAAGCTAAAGCGTTATAAGGATGCGTAACATGCAAATCAAGAAAAGTAAAGTGCGATGAAGCGAAGCCTTCTTGCACTCAGTGTATAAATCGTCGTATTGCTTGCGGCGGCTACAGGAGGAATATACGCTGGCAAGCTCCCCGAAAGGCCGCACCCGTTCCCGATAGAAGCGTGCAAGGAGTTGAGACACCAGCGGCACACGCTCGGAATACAGCCCCTCATCAAACCGACGCTATGAACGTGTGCGACGATAGCAACGCCAAACTAGACTTTGCTCCTTGGCCCCTCTCAGGGTTGGGGCCGCATGATTTTGACTTCTCTTTGTCAAGCATCGATGCTCTCTGGAGTGAACTCTTCGAAGAAGCCGGAAGTCTAGAGTATTCGGGTCGGGGCAATCAACATGAGCATAGCCTAGAGCGCCCCAAAGCAGCCCCTGCAGCGGTGTCTAGCAACGAGACGGCCGGGTTCTGGCTCCGTTCAACCTCATCTGATATGGCCGAGGGAGCAATCTTATCTACGTATCGCAGTCCACAGTTCGCAGTGGACAGCCCTGAAAGCATCTCCATCACGTTCCACGAGCGTACCTGCCGTATACTCTGCATCCGAGAAGATCAAACTACGAACCCCTGGATCAAATTTATCTGGCCCTTGGCCAGGGAATGTGAAACCGTCTACCATGCCATTGCCGCAATGACTTGCTTCCACCTCAGCAAGGCTCAGCCATGGATACGCAGCAAAGGCATTGCTCATGTGCAAAGTAGTACGAACACTCTTTCAGCAGCTATCAGTAGTGCAACAATGCAGCTCGACGTTGCATTGGCAGCAACACTCGCACTAGGTTTTGCTGAGCAATGGGATTATGAAAAGACGTCTACTGGAATGCACCACATCACGGCTGCAAGGATCCTACTACAACGGGCACACAAGAACAATGTTACGTCCCCTCTATCACAAGAATCGGGTCTGCGGCTACAATTTCTCACTAACACATGGCTTTACGTAGACGCCATTGCACGCCTTACCTCACCCGGTAGCCCGGTGCAAGATACACAGATCTTATCAGCTTGGCTCGAGCAAGACCCATCTACCAACAGCGCCCACCTAGATCCTCTAATGGGTTACGCTACCAAGCTATTCCCCATAATCTGCCAAGTTGCAGATCTCATTGGCCAAGTCAGAGCAAGACAGACCAAACGCAATTCCCCTGGAATCGTGTCACGAGCTATCTCGCTCAAGAAGGCCATCGAGGCATGGAACGTACCGATCGATTTGGAGAACATCGATGTACCCACGTCCGATATGCTCGATGCAATCCAAACTGCCGAAGCTTACCGATGGTCGACGCTACTCCTTCTTCAACAGGCCGTACCAGAGCTACCAAACCTCTCATCCTTCGGCGATCTCGCGCAGAAGACATTAATATTTCTTGCTACCATCCCAGTCGAGTCATCGACAACAATCGTGCAGATCTTCCCGCTACTCGGTGCTGGCTGTGAAGCCGTTGAAGAAGACAGGGATTTTGTTAGAGATCGCTGGAAAGCGATGGGCGAACGCATGATCACTGGTATTGTCAGTAGATGCTTGTCGGTCACTGAGGAAGTGTGGAGGAGACGAGACACTTACCTGCAACCTCGGCGGTCTCCCTCTGGTTTGACGCCTCGCAGTTCGCCAAACGGGCAGCAGACTGAGTCATCGAGTGAGATGTATCTTGGTAACTGTTCCGTGGGAACGAGTGGTCCACTCACGCACGACTTTCCGATCTCAGCGGCTTTCAAGAAGGGAGTGGATCCTCTGACTCGCAGCGGAAATATTGAATATACGGTGAAGGGTAGATTGCACTGGCTTGGGGTGATGAAAGACTGGGAATGGGAAGGCACGTAACAACTCGACCTCAATGAACAAGAACTAATGTAGAGTTCAGTCATGCTTGGTTGAATGCAAGCTAGAAGCCGGGCCCAAGCCATGTGGCAGTTTCGAGCGCACGACTACTCCTCGTTGACTCCGTCGTATGTACTTCTTTCATTGATAAATGATGTATCCATCTGTTCCATAAATCCTACAGCATCAACACAATCCCCGATCCATCCTCTTTCCACTCAATTCCATTCCATTCCATTACATCATACCAATGATTCATGGCACAATCTCACTTTCAGTCCTCGCAATCCAAGCTTCCTGCTCTCTCAAGAACCCCTTGATTCTCTCCGCATCCGTCACCTTCCCATCCCTATGCTCGTTTTCCAGCATCTCCAGCATGCCCTTCAGTCGCTCGCGCAAGACCTCGACCCTATATTTTGTCCATTGATAGTAGAGCTCCGAATGATTAGTGATTGGTCTAATGGTCCGGAGATCCGCATCATCCGGCACAAAAGCATCGCGAGGCCGATAGGCCGTGATCATGGTGATGCGCTCGCATGCTCCTGCGGCGGCAAGCGCCTGATGGGAAATACATCGTCCTTGCAGCACGACAGCGCAACCCTATACCCCATGGTCAACAATCCATGCCAATGCACCAACATGAATGCGGGAACTTACCATCTGCGGCCCACGCACTTTCATAATCTTGCCAGACCCCGTTCGAATGGCCGTTTCGCCACCTTGCATATTCGACGCATCGCTCATCATGACCACGCATACAAATGGATAACTATCATAGTGCCATTTAGTTACCGGCGGGACATCGGACACCGCTTTCTCGGCTGCCTCGTCGCCGGACTTGACGGAAATATTGATGTTCCCGACCTCGATGTCCATGACAGGCACCAAATCGACCCCCGCGATATTCGACACTATCTCCAGAGTTCTCAGGTGCGTCCACGCCTCGTACATGAAGGGTGCATATCTTAATCAATCAGCATGCCTAGACCCGTGTTTTGCTGGTTCAGATGCGACTTACTTTGGACAATGGCCCCTCAACTGGCACCCGGCGAACTCGGTGCTGAACATGCAGTTGTCCCAGACCTCATTGGTGAAGATCTCGCTCCGCATCGTGTTGATGGCTTCTTCGTTGAAGAGGGCAAAGGGCTCGGAGCAGCCTACCGGAGAGATGGCATCATGCTCGCCACCAGTCTCAGAGAGACCGAGGTCGGTCATGGAGAGGGTCTTGGGCGCTGAGACATAGTTCAAGTGCTTTGAGGGGTCGAAGCTCGCTCGGGGTGTGTTGCTGAATGGGCGGAGTTGGGATTTGATGATGGGCTGGGCTTTGAGGGCTGATGTGGGAACGGGGGTGGGGAGAGCTGTTTCTGCCATGCTGGTGGTTAGCCCTTCGAAAGGGCGACAAAAAGGCTGGTATGCTGGTCAAAGAGTTCTTGGATTGCCTTTGAATTTGTAACGCCCTTCTTCGATGCCAGCTCCTTTACCTCACATATACGCCAGGCCCTCCTCCCCGGACCACCTCTGTCAACACCACCCAGACTCGTCCACGACAGATTTCGTATCCAACTGCCAGCCCCAGCTTATCCGGATTTACTCATTCCAGCAAACTATCATCGTAGTGCGCATCGCTAGCAGAACCCCTCCCGAGCCTCCCTATCTCCACTTACTCGATCTGGAAGAAATATCCACTTCGCACTAGGCTTCCGATTGGGCAACGCAAATGAGTGACTACGGTTGACGAAACAAACGTGCATTAGCTCCCGAGGAGGTAGGCTTTCGTATCCACCTACTTGTCTTGGGGTAGGCGGTTGACGTGGTCGCGAGGGCTTCGTATCAAGCTGCTGTGATAGGTACGGAGGCGAGTGTGCGCGAGTGATCCAGTTTCGATGGCATGTAATAGGAACGAGGGGGTGATGGAAAAGGAATTTGGAGATGAGGCATGTGGTATGGATCCTGGTGATCCATCTTGCGAATGCGAGTCGATCTCAACGACGGCAGTTATATATGCCTCACACCAAACATATACACCATCTTCTCACTATATCCACTAGCAACATCTCCACAACGACGACACCCTTCCGCAATGGCAATTGCAATTCCACCACCCATCCCCTCAACCCACAAGCCGAAATCCACCATCACCCACCTCCCCGCCACCGCACCCCTCGACGACATCCTCGCCATCCTCGCTCGCGACGGCGGTCTCATCCTCACCGACCTCGCCTCTCCATCCCAACTCTCAGCCATAGACTCCGAGCTCGCGCCCTACACCACCACAACCGCACGGACAACCTCCGACTCAGCACTCAGCATCATCCCACCCCAAACCCTCGCCATCCCCGGTCTCATCGGCAAATCCCCCACAGTCTGCGACCTAGCCTGCCATGCCACTCTCCGCGCCCTACGCTCCGCTATCCTGACCGAGCGCTTCCACGTAATCAGAGAAGACCTCCGCGAAGAGCACTCCATACCGCCACTCCTCAGTATCTCCCTAACCTTGAACATCGGTCCCGGCGCGCCGAGACAAAAGCTACATCGCGATGACAATGTACACGGGATCCGGCACGGACGTAAGCAGTGGGGCGACGAAGGCTTCAAGTTGGATAAAGTGAGTCAGTTTGGTGTTCTGATCGCCGGGACGCAGACGACGAGGGAGAACGGCGCGACAATGTTTGTGCCGGGGAGTCATTTGTGGGATGATGAGAGGGTGCCGACGACGGGGGAGGTGTGTTTTGCCGGTACGGTTTTTGCCCTCGCTTCACCCTCTTGCTCCCTTTTCTCTCTTTTCCACACCTCGCTCCAACCTCCCCATGCCCTAACTTCCATCTACAAAAGACTGAAGTGTAAGCAGAGATGCCGCCCGGCGCCGCCCTCATATTCCTGGCATCCTGCTACCACGGCGGCGGGCACAACAGCACGCCCGACCAAGTCCGCAAGATGCACGGTCTGTTCTTCGTCCGCGGCACGCTGCGCACAGAGGAAAATCAGTTCCTTGCTGTGCCGCGGAGTAAAGTGTTGGGTATGAGTGAGGAGGTGCGGGAGTTGCTGGGGTATAAAAAACCTAGCAGCGTATTGGGGATTGTGGAGAATGAGGATCCGGGGAGGGATGAGGCCTGGCTTCGGGGGGTGTTGGAGAGGGCTAGTATGTGAAGAGCGTGGAGAAGGTACCAGATTACGGGCATGGGAAAAGAATCATGAATGCAACACAGAGCAACAAGACAAGTTTTTGAAGTTTAGGGTTTGATTTGTATGTACGCCACTAGCCCAGCCTGTGAAGTTGCCGATGCCAGTGCCATGGTTTCTACTTGTACAGCGAGAACGCAATGAAAGGCCTGCAAATGCAATTGCCCGTCGAATGACCAAAATCTGTCCCCAACCGCAACACTGCTTGTGATGATGCGATGATGTGCCCGGCCCGGGGGCTGTCGAGAGTCCGATGCATCCACCGCCGTCTCCAAAGAACGCCGAAGCAAGAAGCCCGCCCACCCAATCTCCCATGGTCTTTTGAGACCAAGGCGCGAGAAGAACACCAAAGAAAGGTACTTATACAGTTGGAAGTCCGTCTCTTTAACAATATGCACACATCCACCCGCCCATACCAATCCACTTCCAATTCCATTTCGTTAAAAGCCAATTCTTGAAAGTGGCGCAAACTTCGCATCCAAGAGACTCGCCGCAGGGAGTATAATCTGGTCGAATGTCGTTTCTCCTCCACTTCCCATCACCGAATCCAATCTCTTCAGCAGTACTACTGCCCCAGGTACTGGAAATTCGGGCTCCGCTGCCTCCTCCGATTGTTCCCGCGGTGCTGATTGATAGGCTGTCGATCGTACGCGTCGCCAGGCTGCGGTTGCTGCCCCCAATTGCCCTGCCATCCACCGCCGCCACCATATCCGCCTCCACCTCCGCCTTGCCAGCCGTTCATGCCGTTCTGGCCGCCGAAGTGGTGCATACCGTTCATGCCGCCATTCATCCCCATGCCGTTCATGTTGGGCATACCGTTCATACCGGGGAAGCCGTTAGGAGGGAAGCCGAAGCCCATGTTTGGCATGGGGCCGTTGAAGTTGTTCATGTTGGGGCCCATGCCGTTCATACCGGGCATGCCGTTGAAGTTGTTCGGCATGCCGTTTGGCATAGCGTAGGGGTTCGGCATGTTCGGGGGGAACTGCATGCCCGGCATGGCGGACATATTCGGCATTTGGTTGAGCGCCTGCATGTCGCGTTCCCATTGCTTTTCGATGTCGCTTTTGTTGTTGTCTTGGCGCATAGCTTTGGGCGCGGTGGGGGGCTGGATACCCACCGGTGGCGTTTTCCTCTTCTTGCTTGCCGAGTCTGAGTCTGGCGAGGGAGAGGATGTTTTGGTGTTTTGAGTCTGAGGTAAGGCTGCGACTGAGTGAGGAGACTTAGTGTTATCAGAGGAAACGACAGAAGGTATGTTATTCGACTTTGGTGACTTGGAAGAGCGCTGGTCACCGCCAGCACTAGCTTTGGCTTTCTCTTCATCGGCACTAGTCGAATTAGGGGGTGCAAGCTGGGAATTTTCCTTAACATTTTGATCCTTAAGCAGCTTGTTCTCGGCCTCGAAGGCCTTTACCTTGTCTTCCATTTCTGCATCGGGAACAAGAGCATCAATCAAGACATCCTCCGTCGCACAGTTAGGACACGCCAAATCTCCCTCCACCAACGCGTTGTCGATGCATTCATAGCAGTACGTCTTGGAGCAGCACGGCGTTTTGACAGGTCGCCGGAATATGTGCCCTCCCATCGGACATTCCAGACCCCGCTGTCGTCCCAGCTCGACCGCCGCATCCGCCTCCGCGGCCTGTGCCTTGACCGCCTTTACCTTCTCCTGGAACTTGTCCCAGGCCCTCGTGTCCGTCATCACCTGTACGTATTCTCCGTCTGCGTTCAGCATCACGCCCTTGGCATCCTCTTCGTCAACGGGCTTCTCTACCGTCTTGAGGAAGGAGCGCGGGATGCCGGTTGTTCGTTTTGTGCGCGGGCGCGGCTTGAAGTCGGGGTCGTCGTTCGTCGGGCATGCTTGGATCCAGTGTCCTTTTTGGTCGCATCGGTGGCAAACGTAGCCTGGTGGCGGGTCGTGTGCCGGTATATTGATGGGCTTCTTCTTCTGGAAGACGGGCTTCGCATGGGAGAGGGCCTCCTTTTGCGCGTCCCAGACCTGCGCCGACTCGGCGAGGAAAGCGGCTTCGGCATCCTGCTCGTTGAGTGGCGCGCTGGTCGCTGCTGCAGGCGCTGGCTTCGCTGTTTCCTTCTTGATTGCCCGTGTCGGGGCGTGACCCGTCACATAGCGAGCGGCTCGCCCTCGGCCACGGGCGGCTGGCCGTCGCACAGCGATGACCGAGTATGTGCGGGGTATAATGGTGGTATCGTCGACGTACTCGCTCTTGGGGTCGTCTTCCGGGTAGAGGTGGAGGTCGAAGTCGGTGCCATCGCCGAGACCGGATTTCTGGATGATGGAACGCTTGGCCTCGAAGACGGAAATGCCGGTGCCGTCAAAGTGCAGCAGCTCAGGCTCCTTGGAGTTCTTGAACTTGTAGTATATCGAGGAAGTCATGGTGTGTGACTTCGCCGACGCGGGTACCGAAAGGTATGGGGGGTGTGCGTGTGTCGTGTGAGGCTTGGAGATCCAAGGACAGGAGGGTCAAAGAGTTGGACTGACCGAGGGTGCCAAGAGGCTGAGTCAGCGGTCCGTGCGCTAACTCCGAGATTCAGTTGACGTGCCAAGACCTAACGGCGCCGTGTGTGACAGTTGTGCCTGCAGGTGAGAGAGATGACACTTTTGCCAGATGATGCTTGCTATGTTCGCCTCAGAGTTTGTCGCTTCGAACGCTCTCTCGCCAATGTTTGTCTCGAATTTCCTCGCGCGATCCAGTCCTTTCCAGTGTCCAGCAGCTCGCTTACAAATGTCCTGACGGTTGTGCGAGTCCCTTCGTTGGGGAGCGGTTTGAAAGTCGTTTTCGTTTTCGTTTTCAGAGCGTGTGGAATGTGCGAACAAGTTACGAAGAAGATCTGAGCACTTTTATACAAAACAAGGCTCGCGACGCTATCCACGGTTTCGATGCTTGCTTGTCAAAATTTGGGTCCCAGCCAGAGAGGTACCAGGAGGAACCCGAGATCAACTGGTCGTGTTTCCAAATATAGGGTCGCTAATAGTACAGTTTGAATAGCTTTGTCCGCGCAATATGGCGTGTTGTCTCTTGGTGCACTTCTTTGATCGCTCGTAGGAGCATTCACCTTTGTCCTCTCAGACGCGCCTGCCTATCACAGAGAACATGCTTGTGGCTATTCCAGTGCTCTTTGAAGGCGAAACGATCGAAATACAGGCCGCAATGGGTCAGAAGAGTGTCACGTATCGCATCAAAGATTCATGGAGTCGATGCAAATGGCATCTCTTTTAGCCTGCCACTCATATCACACATCAATCACAAAAGCAAGGCGGCCACAGTTTTCGTTCTCACGCTTGAATTGAGACTATGGTGCATCCCGCTACTGTTACATCTACCAATCGTCGGCATCTCGACGAGGCCAAGTTCAATTACCCCATGTGACGAATTGCGTCCACACTGCCAACCAGAAGCCATACCTCGCAAATTGTGTAGAGAGTTTTGTGACTGATGAACCAACCATAAACGCCCGTCACAATTATAGGCAGGGAAGAGAAGCCTGGAATACGTAAGGAAATGGAATACCGAGAAGCTGGGAGAGTTGAGCCGATGGACGGCTGAGACGGGAGGGCGACTGTTCAGACAGAAAGTTTGCAAGCTAGGAAGTAGACCGACGGCTGCCAATTGTTGGAGCTATGGTCGCTTACATCGAGTTGGGCTACTAGCCGCGGTGTCCTCCGTAAGGATTGTGGCGATAGTTTTGTTGACGTCCACCACCGCGATAGTTGGCCCCAGGCTTGCCAGCATTCTTAGGACCAGTCGGTGCGTTGGCGGGAGCGTTGCTTGGAGCAGACGGACCCTGGGAACCATGACGGTTGTACCCACCACCGCGCTTGTGGCCGCCTCCACGGCCCATGCCAGGACCTGAAGGGACGGATGGCTGCGGGATGTCGTCATACATGCCCTCCCAAGACGTCGGACCACCCTGGCCACCATATCCACCCTGCTGCTGCATGCGTCGAGCCTCCTGTTGCTGGTACTTTTGCTGCTCAAACGCCTGCTGCTCTTGCGCGGAGTAGCCCGGTCGAGGACCTCCTTGTCCACCGCCCATCATACCTTGGTTGCCGAAGCCGCCGTTGTTGCCCATCGGCGACATACCCTGCATACCCTGCATCTGGCCTTGCATCTGCTGCATCTGTTGGAACTGGGCCATCATAGCGGGGTTCATCTGGCCCTGCATCGCGTTCATGCCACCCATCATATTCATCATAGCAGGGTTCATGCCTCCACCCATTGGCATACCGCGTGCAGCGCCGGCCATCCGCTCCTGCATCTCACGGAAGTATTGCTGCATGCGCGTCCAGTACTGTGCCATCATGGCCGGAGTCATTTGGGATCCGCCTGCGTTCTGGGCCGGTGCTTGCTGTTGCTGGTCTTGTGCGGGTCCGTCGCGAGACCCAAAACGTCCATTGCGGCCGCCAAACTTGCCGTTGCTGCCCTCATCCTCGCGCATGTTGCCGCGGGGTTGGGCGCGCTTGACCTCGATGGGCTTGCCAAGGATCTGGAGAGGTCCCTCCAGGCATGCGTCTACTGCTGCATCGCCGTCAAAGGTGACGAAGCCGAACCCACGTGGTCGGCCTGTGTCCTTATCCATCATCAACGTCGCGTCGATGACTCGGCCGAAGCGCTTGAAGAAGTCCTTGAAGTCTCGCTCCGTCGCCTCGCTACTGACGCCACCGACGAAGATCTTGCTCGTACGCTCCTGCTCCTCTCGAGGAATAGCTCGTTTCGGATCGATCTGTTTCTGTCAGTAAAAGAATAGGCCGGGTGAAGTGTGAGACATACAATCTTCCCATCCAGGTGATGCTCCTTGACCATAACTATGTTGACGCATTTTGGGTCCTTGAAGGTGAGAAACCCGAAGCCTCGAGAGCGACCGCTGGCGCTGTCACGCATGACTGTGCACTCGCTTACTTCTCCAAACTGCGAGAAGTAGTCTCTTAGAGATTCTGTCTCGAAGTTAGTCATATGTAGCATATAGAGCGAGGTTCGAGCTGGTCGGGAAATGGTTGTCTTGCAACCTTCAAAACATGCTCTAGCAATGGAGAACTCACCTTCTGTGGTTTCCCAATTCAGGCCGCCAATGAACATCTTGCTGCAAAATCGTTAGCATGTATTAATCATCTGGTAAAAGCGATCGAGTAAGTGCGAAGCAAACTGCACGCCAGCATAGAACAAATGAGTGTGCGTCCGGGGTGTTGCGTTTTCTTCATACAGATAACAGGGTCGGCGGCCGAGGTCAGCAATGCATTGCGGTTCGACGGGTTGGAAAGAGAGTTCGAGGTGGATGACGGTGAAGTGATGGACTTTTGGATTGTTGCCTGCCGTGTGGATATCCTCCTGTTCATGGCGTGGGAGTGTGGTGGACAATCTGACTCTGAAGAATTTGCCACCATGTATTTGGAGACGCGTTGATGGTTGACACTGGCGATAGATGGCCCATCAAGCTAAGACGTTCAGACTCAGCCGGGAATGTTTGAGCGAGATGTGTTTTGTCTTACACATTGTCGGATGTCCAGGTAGTCGTTGTTGAAGGGACCACAAGCGAATGACACGGCGGCAACCAACCACGGCTACGCGCCGCAGCGAATGAGACACGCGCCGAGACCAAAATGGCGGGTCGCAGGACCAAATGCAGTACCAGTTCCAGCAGCAAGAACTAGCAGCTCTGCAAGGCACAGAAATGGTTCGGTTGAATCGTCTCTGTTCTGCTACGGAGAGCATACTAAGGACTACCCTCAGTGTTTATGTCGGTATGCTATCAGATACCTAGGTATATATCGACATGAGGCGCCGCCACTGTGAACGCAGGTTGCGCTCCTCCTCTTGTTCTAGGCTGTGTTCGAGGTCTGATGTATAGCAGAGCCGTTGGCTGCCAAAGCCTGCGTCTTCCATGCTCGTGAGGCTTCGCTGCGTGCTTATGTACTTGGTATGCTCGCCCATCCGGCTACATATGCCCCTAGGCCTTGGGCTCTCCTCGGAAGTAGCGAATGTCTCTTGAAGCGGCGTGCTGCCACTCCTCATGCGACGTATGCTTGCTCTATCTTGACCTGCCATGTGCTCTGCTGAAGGAGGCCAAGCTCGCGCGATGCATCACCCCCCAACTTGCTTTCTTGCCGCTACCTCCAACGATTGTCCTTGGAAGAGTGAAGAGAGGTGTCCGATATCTGGCTTAGACTTTGTGTGGTCAACCGGTAACTGGAGGCATCCTGAGACGCGGTCTGCGCATCCGCCTCGACGTCGATTCTCAGCAGAGTTGATTCACCAGCGCCATATGCAATGCTTTGTCATTGCTGTTGCCCCGTGACCAAATTGTCCTCCCCTATACCCATGTGCTGGCTCAAACGGCACGCCATGTTGGTGAATTGATAGGAGGGTAGTTGTGATAGTTGCGAAATCAGAACCATGTACTTACCCGTCCTCTTTGACAGTGATAGGCCCGTAGTTGGGCTCCCTCGAGTCCTCAACAGACATCTCTTTCTTGAATCCTTGTGCGTCTGACGGGGTGCCGTAGTCATAACCCTCATTTTCATTTTGCTCGTTCTTCACACCCGTGTCCATAGCCGCTGGCTCATGCTCCACTTTGGCTTCCTCTGGCTCTGGTTGTGCGGCGATGGGTGCCGGCGGGGCAGAAGGGGCGGGCTTCGTGGCGGGCTCATCGTCGTAGCTAGAAAGGACGTTAGGGCAACTTTTGCCTAGGTGAAAGCGGCGACGCAGTTGTCGTGCGGGCGAGGACTTACAGATCGTCAAAAATATCCTCGTCGAAGCCGTCGTCGGCCATCTTGTGCGAACAAGAGTAGGGAAGTAACGATGAAGAGAAAAGAGTTGAAAACACGTGCGCGTCCGACAAGCCCGGCTCGGGGTAAGAGTGGGTTGTCAGGCCGAAGGCAGCGTTGAAATACAAAGAGAACACAGAGAAGCACTGCGCGGTCTTAAATACAAGACCGACGCAGAGTGGCCGAGTGTGAAGGGTGAAGGGTGAGAGAAACGGGCGCGCGGCGATGGAGACGCAGACTGACGCCAACGTGAGGAGACCCAGAGGGAAAGCGCACTGGGCGTGACGCTAGTCCCAATTAGGCCGCACCGGGCTTGGCGCGGTTACCCGCCGAAGCATGACGCCCGCCAGCCTGTCCGTTTTCGAGGCCGCTGTGGACGGTGTGGGGTTGCCCAGCTTCTCCGCCTACAGAATGGCTTCCAAAAAGCAGCAGCAACAGGTATGCGCTTTCACTTTATCCCCTGGTAGCATCTGGGCTGATTGTCACGCAGGAAATGGTGCAGGTTGGTTCGTAGTAGCTCAGGAACGCAACAAACACAGTCGCTAATGCAGTATTTGCTTCTACATAGACCGCTCTTCGTACGTAGACCTCTTCTGTATCCTTTGGTGATTCTTTTATAGGATATGCGTTGACATAAATGCGCGTAGATCGGCCTCTCCTTTCTGGCGAACCACCTCGAATACCTCCTCCAAGACGTACGAGAGCAAGAAGATCATCGGCGCTTCATATTCCCACGCAGACATACTGAAGTTTGACTCTCTGTACGCATAAAAGATATGCGATTCTACGCCCCTGCTGATTGCTCCAGAACCGTCTCTGGATCCAGCTCTCGTCCACGTACGCCCCCTTCCACCACACACAGCCGGGAATCCAGCGTCCCAGCGCCGCGCGCAACGACTACTTCACCGCCCCCTACACGCACATACACGAATTTCTTACGCGATACGAATCATGATTGGGACGATGACGCCGACGAAGAGGGGGACATCATGTTTGAAGACGACGAGGACGAATTCGGATTACCCAGCATAGCGAGCATGCGGCGGAAAGGCAGGCGGAAAGAGCCATCAAAAGGGAAGGATCCTGGTGGGACTGGTAGAAACAGCATAGGGTCCACAGCATGGCGCGCTATAGACAGTGGGGACATTGCAGAAGAGCGAGGGATGATACCTCAATATCCCAGCGCAAAGAAGTCGGAAGGGAAGATACTGCGACCACAGTACCAGGAGATCCTGCGCGATCCGGCGAATTCGATGCATCTCATATCCCATCCATCGTTACCGCCGAACGCAACGGCCAAACAGATGGAGGAGCACTCGTCGCGGATAACCCGAATCAACAAGTTCAAGCGCATACTGCAAACCAGCACGATATCACTTTCCGAGCTTCGGGACTCAGCATGGTCGGGCATACCTTCAGAGGTCCGCGCAATGGCATGGCAGGTCCTCCTTGGCTATCTGCCGACGAGCAGCGAGCGTAGGGTGGCGACACTGGAGCGGAAAAGAAAAGAGTATCTGGAAGGAGTTCGACAAGCGTTTGAGCGAGGTACCGCCGGTAGCACCGGAGCTGTTTCTGCCGGAGTAGTAGGCGCCTCATCGCTTCCTTCGGCCAATCGAGGCAGAGGTCGAGGCTTAGACGAGGCTATCTGGCACCAGATCAGTATCGATGTGCCCCGAACAAATCCACATCTTGAATTGTACAGCTACGAAGCCACACAAAGATCGCTAGAAAGGATATTATATGTATGGGCGATACGGCATCCAGCGTCAGGATATGTCCAAGGTATCAACGACTTGGTCACACCCTTCTGGCAGGTCTTCCTCGGCGCATACATATCCGATCCAGACATCGAGTTCGGCATGGATCCAGGGCAACTGCCAAAACAGGTTCTAGACGCCGTCGAAGCCGACTCGTTCTGGTGTCTTACCAAACTGCTCGACGGCATCCAGGACAATTACATCTCGCAGCAACCGGGCATACAACGACAAGTTGCTAGCCTTAGAGACCTCACTACGAGGATAGATGACGGCCTAGCCAAGCATCTTCAGAACGAAGGCGTCGAGTTCATACAGTTCAGCTTCAGGTGGATGAACTGCTTGTTGATGCGGGAGATTTCCGTCAAGAACACGATCAGGATGTGGGACACATATCTGGTGCGTTGCCCCATCCTCCGATCCTATAACGTATTCTTTACTAACTTGTCAACAGGCCGAAGAAGATGGCTTCTCCTCGTTCCATCTCTACGTATGCGCCGCTTTCCTCGTTAAATGGTCCGACCAGCTACGCAAGATGGACTTTCAAGAAATCATGATGTTCTTGCAGTCGTTGCCTACGAAGCAATGGACAGAGAAAGACATCGAACTTTTATTGAGCGAAGCATTTATCTGGCAGAGCCTTTTCCGAGACAGCAGCGCGCATTTGAAGAACACAGGATCCAAGGGTGGAGTAGGTGTTGGCATGGGCCCCAACTCATAGCGAGCGTCAGCGAGTGTGCATTGGAGTGCAAGGGCACCCACCAGTTGAAAAGATGGACTTGTATATAGTCTTGCATAGGTGGAGAAATGGGCGCAATCAAAAGCTCGGCGCGTTGAGTTGGAAAGAAGCGCACCATGTCCCTGGCTTACAGCCGTCGGCATGTTTACTTTGCAACCCCAACCGTGCTAGGATCTACTTCCTACTCATCTCCCAGCCTTCTCACCGGGCATGGACTGTTATACGAATACCAGCATCCACAAGGGCAAGGCCGACGGGTCGCACCTACCCCACTTCGAGCTTCAACCCCGCTTGAGCAGCTACATCATCCGCCATGATTCGTAACCTATCCTACCAAACAGACAGACATCGTATCGCACCAACACAACACCATCCTCAAACCTTAAGCCGCGAGACACGCAACACCGCCTTCTCTAACCATCTGCCGAAATCACAAACATGCCAGAACAAGCCCAACCACCCAAACGCCCGCCCTTCTCCGCCCTCCCCCTCGATAAGAACGGCCCAGCAGGAAACGCATGGGGCCTCTATGGCCCCAACGACGAGCTCGGCGCAATCAACATGCTCACCCCGAGCGTGACCGCCGCCGCAGCATCGGAGATAAAAACTGGCGAACGAGTATCATTGGACTGGTCCCTCACCCTCCCCACACACCCGTCCTTCAACCGCCGCCCTCTGAATTGGCGCATGGAAAACCGCACGCACCCCAATGGCACCCTACGCATCGTCAACGATGATTTTCTTGACTTCAACACTCAGGGCTCCTCGCAATGGGATGGGTTGCGGCACTATGGGTACCAAAAGGCTAAGTTGTTTTATGGGGGACGGACGCAAAAGGAGCTTGAAGAGAGTGAGGTATTGGGGATCAAGGGCGTGGTCGATAGAGGAGGCATTGTGAGTAGAGGTGTGATTTTGGATTATCCGCGGTGGAGGGAGAGGAAGGGTTTAGAGAGGGTGGGGGCGTTTCAGGCGAAAGGAATTACGGGCGAGGAGTTGAAGGGGATGCTAGAGGAGACAGGTGTGCAGACAAGGGAGGGGGATGTGCTATTGTTGAGGACAGGGTTCACGAGGGATTACATGGAGTTGAGCGAGGAGGGGAGAGTGACGATGGGGAAGAAGGAGGCTGCATTTCTGGGCGCCGAGAGTTCGAAGGAGGTGCTGCAGTGGATCTGGGAGTCGGGGTTCGCTGCGGTCGCCGGGTGAGTGGTACCGTGGGAGAAAGGGCTGGAGGCTGAACTGATCGTCCGCAGTGATGCACCAAGCTTTGAGATGGCGCCTTTAGTAGGCGAGCACAACAAGCCTGGCGGCCTATGGAAAGGCGAGGCGTGGGAAGAAGAAATGCAAGGCGGCGGGCTCTTGCATCAGTGGCTGCTCGGTGGATGGGGTGAGCCTGCTCTACCCTTATCTTCTTTTTCCCTCGTCGATCAAAAGCTTTCAGACTGACCGTAACTTCTCTCCAGGCGTCATGATTGGGGAAATGTGGGATCTTGAGGAACTGTGCGAAACCGCTGAACGACTAGGACGATCTACTTGTTTCATCAGCAGTATGCCATTGAAGGTTGGTTCCCTGAGTATTGCGAGTCTCGGCTCCCCGCAGTATACTTACGAAATGCAGGTACCAGGTGGCGTGGCAAGTCCGCCCAATGGCGTCGCCATCTTCTAGTGCCAACGTCACCACCTCAAACTTCAGCATCTGCACTCAGCTCCGTAGAAGGCATGATGGCGATTGGTGCCTATCCCAAATACAGTGGTTCAGGCTTCTACCAGTACCGTACCAAATGCCAGCGACATGAAAAAATGAAACAAAAGAAGGGGAATAACAGATCCAAGAAACACACGGATACCAACCATTAGACGTGTCGCAAACGAAGGAATACAGGCCTGTCCGCTTACGACGAAGAAAGATGTGTTGATCGACATAACGATATAGCCTAATGGCTTTTACACGGACGCGAGCTGACAAGTCACGTTATGCAATCTACGCACATGTTCCTGGGGGTAAGCGTACCTGCAGCTCTTCTCGTACCAATATAACCTTGTGCGACGCACGATCTTCATACTGCCTAGTTTTGCGCCCAGAATAGCACGCTGCGGCTGACGTTCCGGACCTACAGTATTGACTTCCCGATGCAATGGCAATGTACAAATACCCTCTGCTATACCCTATTCTAATTTTTTACTCCGATCTATCAAGATTCTCTGACAGGCTTCTGTACAATTCGTGTAAAACACACCGATCCTCACCATGCGTTTCTTCATCATCACACTCGTTTTCGCTGCGGTCGCGTCGGCGGGATACACACCATGCCCTCCCAAGCCTTCCCTGTACAAACCGAAACCGTCCAAAGGAGAGCATGTCTGCAACAAGATGTGCGCCTCGGCCCCGAACAAGCTATCGTGTGGAGAGGGGTGGTATCCGAGTAGGACGGGGGTGAGTACTTTTGAACACCCCAGGTGCGATCCAATAGTGGATCTAACTGACGAATGTGATAGAACTGCTGGGCTTGCTGCAAATCTTAATTTGCCCTACAATATGAACCTGGGAAGAAAAAGGCGTCATAGGAATTGAGGTAGTCGAACGGAATTGGNATGGGATAGTGAGAAGGATGAGTGGGGGATAGGAACCGTGTTAATACTTCGCGAGGCCAATTCACCAAGTGAATCACCTTTAATATTATTGAAAATTCGCCTCCCTTGAAGACCTCCCTCTCTCACGCATCTAGTCGTCCTTTAGGTTCCCGTTCCTTGTGTCTTGCCTCGGAGCTATAAGGATTTGGCCCTCTCTTCGCCTTCCTCGGCCTTTTGCCCCTCCTGGGTTTTTATAAGGCCCGTCTAACCCGCCTTTACATTCGCATTCCTTCCGCGCCGCTCCCATGGTGGGCGCAATGACATTGCATCCCGCGTGGGACGTCTTCTTTTTTCACTTGCTAGATGCCATGCCTTCTAAACGTACTGACCTTCTTAGACTCTTGAGATATACCTCATGCCTCCATTTACAGCACAAGCCATGCGTGCACCATTGTCGTTAGTTGCTCTCCTTCCTCATGATTCCGACCTGCCTCCGTACTGGACCGACTTTCGTATGTCGGACGAGTTGGTGTGCACCGCGGATTTTAGAAAATGGTCCCCAAGGGGACCATTTAATTATGCCTTCTTTCTCTATCCTTGTGAAACTCTGGGGATATGTCTGTCTTTTCTCATTGCCTATCCTTCATACTCGACAGTGTCTTTTCGCTTGGGCCGAGAGTGAGCGATGCCTTTCCTCACCCAACGGAAGGGGTTGACCATCCTCGCGTAATCGTGGACGACACCAGATAAAACTCACGTTCACACAAGCCAAATACGCACTCATGAAGATGTCATCATATCATCATATTCGGGCCCGAACATCTACACACTCCATCCGTCCACTAAATCCCCCATATGCCTACCACTACCACCAGCGGAGCCGAAGCCCCTCATACTACTAACACAAACACCTGCACACAACCACGATCGCTGCCCGTACGCTGACATCGACAAAACGCGCCCACAGTAATCGTTGCCTAGAGAAATAGTTCATGCCGTCATAACATAAATGTCGTCACAACGACAGACCACTCCAGCAAGTAGAAAAAAGCCGCAAATGTAAAACGCCGATCCCCATCTCGCGCCGCGATTTTTCCGAAAACCTGGCGGGGGTAATAATGATGGGGAGATGCTGATGCAATCCGAGGATGATGGATAGGTAAAGAACCATGGAAAACCGTTGCAAGAAACGACGAAAATTAACCCAACCGAAGGCCGTAGAAGTCGTGAAGGGGCCGAAGCAATCCGTGTGGGTAGCGTCGTTGTGGGGATGAAAAGTAGTGGTGATGCTTTTGATGGTTGTCTCGCGGGATGCCGGGACCGAAAGAAACGCCGCAGATACACTCCTTCCGATATCGTAAACAAGCATCGTTCAGATCTTGACACACGCTTGATAATATCGAGTACCCAATCCTAGGGTAATCTCTTCTCTGTAGTAGTAATGTTTTGTGCAACTTTCGATACACAAGACGCAAATGAGCTCGTACGGGTTTAGCTGGTATCCATGACGTCCGCGCCATCGACCTCGTGTTGGAAGGTCAGGACATCGTCGCCAGGGCCAAAGTTGCCCTCGTAGATCGTAGCGCCAGCACGTCTCCGCTGGTGCACCCATTGACATCCAAAGCAGAAGAGGACCTGCTCGGCAGTGGGTCGCTGCTGAGGATCCGGATTCATCATCGCCTTGACAACTTGATCCATAGCCTCTGGATCCTGGTCGTTAACCATGAACGGGGGAGCTTTTGCAAGTTCGGCTTGAGAATCGACGCCTGTATTGATTTGAACAGAGCCGAGAGCGAAGGGATTCGCATCGGACATCAAAAGGGACTCGGCTGACTGGTTCGCAGACTCGGGAATGGGATCGCCGTTCGAATCGCGACACAAAGTGCCGCTCTCGGCACTCCATGTCAGGCTTGGTAACACCCGGTCGAAGTCGCCGGATCGTAGCTTCTGCCAGTTGTCGCCGTACTCCGGAACGACACAGTTACCGGCAATCTCAGCAAGCATCATGCCGAGGGCGAAAATATCGGCAGGCTTATCGAAGCGGCCGTGCAGCGCTTCCGGGGCTAGGTAGTGGCGATCGCCTTCGCCGTCGATATTTGGAGGGGCAGGCCATCTGCTAGCAAGTCCGAAGTCGCCGATTTTCAGAACACCTTCGAAGTCGATGAGGATGTTGGCTGGCTTCAAATCCAAGTGAATGAAGCCACTGTCATGAATGAACCTGAGACCCTGCACATGAATTAGGCATGTGCATGCTTTGACGGAATTCATGTGTACTTACCAATGACAATTCCAGAAGTATTTTCCAAATTCGGAAGTCATCGAGCCGGCTGGTGAAGCCAACGGTGTCGAGGAATTTCCTCAGGTTACCACCCTCACAGTACTCGGTCTGAATGTACAGGTGACCATGGCTCTCCCAATGGCCCTCAATCGAGACGACATGCTCGTTATTGCGAAGTGCATGAAGGATCTCGACTTCACGCAGCTTCTTCTCACGATCATGATGCCCGATGAAAGGCTTCTTCGACTTCTTTACAACCCAGATGGGACTACGCGACTTGGATGGAGAGGGTTCACCGACAGGTTTGCTGACAGTGAAGACCTGAGAGAACTCCCCTTCGCCGACATCGAGCTTCTGGACCACACGAAATCTTGCAAGAAGCGACTCATCTACATCGTTCTTGGTCAACCCAATGGGGATCGCAGGCTGGCCGGCACCAAAGTGGTACGAGTCCCGAGGGGTTGTAGGCGTCGCTGGAGGGAATGAAGCATGGCTCATACTGCTGTTGAATGGCGCTGATCCGCGACGCTGGCCAGATATTGACAGCTTGCTAGGATCAGGAGGGATGAAGGACTCGTTCGGTGTCCGCGGTGATGAACCAAGCGCATTGACTGTTGTAGAAGATTAGTTACGTTCTTATATGCGATAATGATCGCCCCGTCAATGTACTTACCATAGTCTGCATCGGATGCTGATGGGAAGTCAATGCTTGGTGTCTCCGGTGCCGTGAATGTATCATTGCCAAGGGATGCACGCGGCCTGAATGTACGTCGCCGCAAGCTGCTCTCCTTTGAACGCCGTCCTGCACCATCACCATGCTTAGTAGGCGTGGGCGGCATATCGTCGGCGCTTGACTGGCTATCTGTCATGTGATTGCCGGTTGGAGATGTCGACGCATCGTCTCCGTCAATGCTCAGGAAGCTTCCGCGGCGGTGATTGCTACTGCCAAAGCTTCCGAAGATGCTAGCCCCTTTTAGTGACTCGGTAGAGACTTTGGGAGCGTGAACACTGAAAGGCGTGCTGGGGGTTCCGAACTCATGTCGAGGCTGCGAGGGATTGCCAAATAGACTCCCACGCTTCCCTAGTGGAGAATCGACGACTGCGGGAGGAAAAGACATGCGCTTTGACGGAGTGTCTGGCATATGATACGTCTTTCCATCGCCATCGGCATCATCGACATTGCGATTCTTCTTCGACAACAAGCCGGTAGACATAAAGCCAGGCTGATTCGGTTCTGCCATCTTCCAAGCAAATGGAGTGGCGAAGGGGCCATCGTGGCTGTCCTGGACGAGTATGGGTGGCCGGGGCCTAGCAGCACCGATTGGAAGGCTTTTAGCAAAGTGATGTTGTTTCCGCGGGGCAGCGGTGGGCGGTAGTGGAGCGCGAACGGGCGAGTCCTCTCCGCCTCCAAGACTAGACGACGACGAGGATGCCGTGACCGCATTGGACAATGGGTGTGGTTGATGTGATGGGCCGCCACCTCGAAGTGATGGTTGCTGAGACGGCACACGTGAGGTATCGAAAACCGATTTCTTGAAGTTCACCTCTGTAGATGCTGAACTGAACATGAGGGAACTGTCGAGAGACATGCGCTGCCTTGCCCTTGATGCAGCAGGGCCCGGGAGCACGAACTCGCCATCCATGATAGGCTTGGGTCGAGGCGTGCTCGTGATTTGTCGTTGTGACAAGGTCGATTTCCTCAATGACGTTGTCCTGCGCAATGGTGACTGAGCCTTAGATGCAGGTGAGGAGAAAAGACCGCCAGTGCTGTTATCCTGTATACGTTGTATGTCTTCCGCAGAAGTGCGTCGAGCGGGAGTGTGCTCGAAGACAGTAAAGTCCATGGCGCCGTGCAAGCTCCTCCTCTTCGCAACCGGGCTATCGGTATTAGCGGAGCCCAGATCCATAACGGCGTCACGTCGCTTCAGCGGGCTTGACTGCGCCGGAACGAAGCAATTTGCGCCCGGCGCATTTGAGCTCAACTGCTGAGGGCGGGCGAACTCGAACTTGATCGGCTTGTCATCGATGTCGAAGCGCTTGCCGTCGTTCTCGAGGAAGTCGGTGCTAGTCCTACGTGCGGGAGTGTTTTCCTCGCCGCCCGTCATAGCAGGTCGAGATAGGAAGGGTGACGAGTTTCCGAGATCGGTGGAGTCAACAAGAGCGCGGCGGGGGCTGCGCTGAGTTGGGGCGCGGTTCCGAGGCGATGAGCGGAACCGATCTGGGCGGCGCAACGAGAACTTACTCTTCTTCGTTGCTGTGGCAGGTTGCGAGTTGAACGGGGACTCGGTCTGATATGTTACAATGGGGCTTGCGGGTTTGGCCGGCTTTGCAGTGTGAGGGCTGTATGCGCGCATCAGAGCCAGCGGCGAAATGGGCGATCCAGACGCGTCCTTGTCGTTGCGGATTGGGAAGCGCGAGGACTTTTTCGACGGAGAGCGCGAGAGGGAACGGCGGATTTGCTGGATGGAGGAAAAGTGGGAGCCTTCCATGCGATAGCCGTGGGTTGGCGAGTGAAGTTCGCGGTGCGGGGAGTAGGCGAAATCCATGGTTGGTGAGGAGGTTGGTGGGGTAGCAGGAGACTCTTGGTGAGCAGTGGTGAATGACTGGGCCGAAGGTGAATGGGTTGAACCGTCCAGGGTGACGACGGATGATGATGCTGCTGCTGCTGCTGCTGCCGAACAGCGGATGGCGATCGCGTCGGGAACAGGGTCAGAGCACAGTGGCGGTCATTGAAGACGATGGTAATCTTCAATCGATAACGATAGCGCAAGTGATTGCAGGGCCGGGCGGATGGGGACCGGTACGGATACGTGGAATGCTGGTCAAGACCTGTCCGCGCCGGCGCCGTTGTCGATTCTCGACGTCTCACCCAGAGTTCCACCTCAGCGAGCAAAAATGGAGCGCGCCCGGAGCTCCATGCACGGAGTGGCGAGCGCTGTCGAGTGCAGAGTGAGAGAGGTGGAGGGTGGAGAGTCGGACGGGCGATGCGCGAGCTGAGGAAGGTTGGAGGCGTGGCTGGTAGCGATTCGTTGGCGTGCCGGTGACGTGCTGCGGAGTGGTTCGGTGAGGAATGCGCGTGGTAAACAACACCACCACCACCACCGGCAGGAGCGACTGGGTGAGGATGCTGAGGGGAGCAGCGACTGCGACGATGGTGATGTCAATGAACGGGAGGGAGGAGGGTCGGAGCGCGCAGGCGATGAGAGGACCCTTTTGCGATGGGCTGCGAATCGAACGGGGATGGGGAGAAGACGCGCTCGCGTTTTTTGGGCCGGGAGCCTCCTCAGGTTGTTTTGGCGGGGCCCGTGCGCAATGCAGGCGGGCAGCCGTTGCACGTTATCTGCCGAGCGACCTGATCGAATCAAAGCGGCAAGCGATGCAAACGGGCGACGCACTTCGAGTCTGGGAGACGTCGCAAGAGCTGAGATGGTAGGAATGGTCTGAGTCGGTGGCACAGCAGAAGAAACCGTCGCGACTGCTTTTTGTGGCAGCCTTCGGGTTTGCCACCACTCGGGCCTGACACGCGTGTGTAAACAAACAACAACAACACCGCCCGCCGCAGCCCTGACGAGGCGGGCGATCGCCCCCTTGGACCACTTCCACGTCCCCGGGGCCGCCCAGCCAGAGTCATCGTCATCACTCGATATATTGCCGGGGCCACCCTTTCGCTCATCAGCGCCCGAGCCACCGCCGTGATGAGGCAATCTTACGACTTTTCATGCGAAAAAGGGGCTGCTTCTTGGGCTCTTCCGCCGCTTGGGCGGGAACGGGCCGCAGGGACCACGACCCCGAACGAGTTGAGCGACGAAAGCCTCCTTAACTTCTCCACATTATGGTTGCTTCTGCACGCCTGTCACTGGATATCCTTTATCGATTATGCAACCAAGACCACCATTTTCGCGCCCTTTTGTCCAATCGATACGTGCATGGCCCGCCAGCGAGAGGGGTAGAAAACAAGGCGCCGTGCAGCACGCCCACGTTGAGGATGCAGATCAACGGAGACCAGTCCACCTGTCAAACTTCCTATGGGAGGAGAAATCGGCGCCAAATTCTCGTGGCCGCCATCTTGTGACCGCGCCGACGGGGAAATTTGCGCAGAGGAATAGCAGCGCCGCTATACAATATACCTAGATGGGCGCCATCTCCCACAATAACGCGCGGCAACAACAACGAAGTATGCCGGCGGGACTGTTCTCGCCGGGTTGTATGGTTTCTGATAGACAGAATCAAAACCGACGACAGGAGAAAGGGGTCATCGCTTTTCAGTGATTGCCCTCGGTTGACCTCCCGCAGGTGCGCTACCAAGTGTTTGGGTCATGAGACTTGTCCCTGCTTTATTTCCACGTTGAGAGTTAAGAGAAACCGTCATCCGAAGAAAGTAGAGTTGATATCAAACTGATACAGTTCATGGTACATCAGAATTCTAGATTCTCCTAGCTTCTATTCCTGGGTCATTCCTGCCTCGACGCGTCCTGATGGGTTGCACCTTCCCTCAACCAGCACCGCTTCATCCAACGCACAAACAGCGCAGCCCATGCCGAACGACGTGTATCGCACAACCCTCCTCCTCAGCTCTCCCCATTGCCAGCGCATTCCCACCAAACGTCCAGAATTATCCGAAGAGGAAGCTGAGACACTCGCGGAATCATCGGTACCCGAAGCCTTGAGCACTCCAACCCTGCCTCGACCACTCAAGCCCGGGGAAAGCTAACAAATGTCGTGCAGCCGCAGCCGCAGCGCACCCTCAGCCTCCCCTCAGAATAAATCCCCGTCTTTTTCGTTTCAAACCCGCGAGCGCTGTTCTACCAATTGTAGCCCGGTTTCCTGGGCGATGATGCATGTCAGATGTTCTCGTGCCGTTTTGCAAAGTTTAGGTCGCGATGGCAATGTGTATGTTTAAGATGCGATCAATAGATGCCCGAAGTGCAGGTAGTATCCAGGCCCATTGGCCCAGGTGACGCGTAGAGTGGAGTATGAGGAGCTCTTCAGGGTGCACATCAATATTTCTGGTGAGTTGGGTATCCCGGTTTGCAGAGGCTCAAAAGCAGGTCCGCTCGCTACGACGTGTCATGCACTCGCGTACTACGCGACAACATACCGCCATCAAAGTGTGATCTGACTCCGAACTGGTTGGCACGGATGGGGTGGCAATGGAGTGCTTTTCGCAATCTCGAACCATCCGAGGGTCTCAATTGCGCCATCCTCTGACGCCGTGCGCCTGTCACCATTCCGCTCGAGCATTTCCGCTCGATCCGTGGTGCAGCTAAACATGTATCCATTGTCTATTGGCTTCACTCCGTCAACACTGGTATACCAGCACCGTAGTCGTACACCGGATCGCCTCGCTCCGTCGCATTGACTACGCACGGAGTCAGCACATCTACCACCACTCGACACAAGGGTGCACGGTCGTACCGATGGAGAAGAAAAGAACACCAAGCTCATCCGTATCCTCCAACCACTTCTCTGCGCGATCCTCGAGCCCCGCACCAGACCTGATGTCGGCGAATTCGGACATCATGAACGGACAATCGCCCCACTGCGCCATCCAGCGATCATAGCAGCTCTCCCACTTTTCCTTTGACTCGGCTTGCCAGAGGAATTTTGCGGCGGGCGCGGGCATGAAGCCTAGCTGACTGCATGCGAAGGATTCGACGTTATGGTAGACGGAGTAAGACCAATGTATGAGGTAGAGAGAAAATACAGAACGGCGTTTTGCCGTAACATGAACCCAAGATTCCCACGATGGACGCACGTGATCCCGCTCCTCTGTGAGCATGAGGCCAGTTCTGGCGACGTAGGCAACGACTTTTTGGAGGCAGAGGAATATTGCGGGGTCGATCAGTGTTACTGAGATTTGGCTTTTGCTGGGGTACATTAGGATGATTGTGTACATGGTAAGCGCTTGGAGAGCGGCGAGGAGATGTCTTTCGTCCATTGCTCGATACTGCGGTATCCGTTAACATCTTGCGAGACGGTATATGGGGCATCAGCGTACCTGCTCGAAGATGGAGCGCATCTCTTGGAGTACTGCTTGCCGAACTGTCTCTGCACCACTGTCGTTCTGCGTCACCCACAGCTGTGCGATGGTGATGCAGTTTGCTAGCGGCCACAGGATCAAGCTTGGAAGAAGATGTGCATGGTGACAAATCGGAGGTGCCTGGAGACCTTTAGCCATAATTTTCGGCCAAGTCTTCATCACCCTCAGTAATGTCTCCATGCTATGCTTCACCAAAGGAGGAGCCGTTTGACCAGGCCCTGGACTCCACAGAAACCAATCATCGTTGCTCTCAGGACTGTTCCCCAGGCTAAGGAGTGGAGTACTCGTATCGTACTGACCCGATAGACCAAGTAAATTGCCGCTAGAATAAAGATCGTTCTCTGTGAGGTTCCATGAAGCGCTTGTAAATAGATTATTTTCTGGCTGGAGTCGGATACCATGTCCTGGGTTGCAGATATCCAAGTCTGACAATGCCACATTGAGATCCAGACACACTTCAGTTGCTGTCAAATTCTTCGTGGGTTCTAGTACGGTCACGGTTGATGCATCCACTGTTGGTTGAGTGACTTCTGGGATGACTGTCTGATCCGGTTCCTTGGAAACCTGCGAGCGTAGACCTCTTGTCAATGGGATGATGTAGTCACAGAGGGTGCCTCTTTGCTCGCATCTGCATTATCATCCCAAGTCAGCAAGATCCTTGGAGTCGGTAATGATGGCTAGACGTTTGCGTCTTACTAACCTGGAGCATTTTGGTCGCAGTAGGTCACACTTCGTCTTTGAATTCGTACATTGCCGGCAGCTTTTCTGGCGAAGACTCGGAGCAGGTCCTGGCGTACATCTCTTCGAATGTCGAACTAGGGAAGACTCTGTATCAGTTTGTCAGCGATATGTCCGCTCGGGGAACAAAGAATGGTTGTCAAGCTGTCCTCCATTGCATCAGGGTTCCGATACCAGCACATTAAACTGAACTGTTTGGGTAGGGACGATTGATCGGCATACCATGTTGGTCGGTCGATTGACACGTTTTGCCTGTCCCACAGCAGTGCCAACACGCTCGTGCTTGCCGTATTTGAGAGGGCTACTTACTTTGTGTGAACGTTTTCTTGCATAACAGGCATTGCAATCGGCTATCCATGTTGGAACAGTCTCCTTTCCACGTTGCAGTCGGTACTTGGTATTAGTGACCTCCCTCGGGGTTCCGATCCGGCTATATATCAACCCTCAAGTATGGTGGCTTGCTCGACGAGAAAGATACTTCCAGGTTTGACGAAGGGGTTGCCCATAATTTTAGAAAGATCGGCCGTTCAAGGCCAAGATCTTGGCACAACGGCCAGGCGTGCAAAATCCGTTAGGTGTTGCTACACTATAGTGAATTGACCGCCAATTGTAGGAGCATCGTCATACGTGCAAGGCTGGGGTGTAGAGAAAGAAGATGACGCGGGACGAAATGCGGAGCGTTGGGTTGATGACAAACGAAGAACTAGTGCACTGTGAGCCTAGCGTATCACCTGACATCCCATCCGCCAAACCACTCCGACTCCGCTTGACTTCTACAAGTCAACGCTGCTTAACAATAGTCGTCGATGAATCAGCGCATGAAGGTGCTCTCGAATTGGTATCCTGAAGGCAGCCGCTCCAAATAACCAGATGCAGCAACCCGAGGACGAAACGGGTCACTTTGAGGACGCGTACTCGGGATTCCGAACACAACACGAAAATGACACTAACTGGCATACATTGACTGGTTGGATTCAAGACACTAATAGCACTTTCAGCCTCATTACGAACGGTACCTGATATTAGAAATCAATATCTCCGCTGCTTCTCCGGGCTTTTTAATTCAAATCCCATCTCCAGCCCTGCCGAAAGCATCCTGAACTGGACACCTTGTCTCAACCTCAGTGTAACGCCTCAACAGTTTCCTACACGGACTACTACAAAGATTCCAGCTAACATGACGATCAATCACGTTTTCGTCTACGTTAGCGCTCAGCGCATGTCAGCGATGCGTTCTTTTTACAAGACAGTGCTAAGCCCTCTGGGCTACACGGAGATGATCGCAGCCTTCGAGGGCAAGACGATAGGCTATGGTAGTGACTACCCGTATCTGTGGCTACAGCAAGTACCCGAAGGCCACAAACCATACCCTGTCCATGTGGCTATTGATGCCCCTGGTAAGAGGCTTGTCTGCATATAGCAATCGCAGGTACGGGTGGACTGACATGAAGCTCAGATAACAAGGCGGTGGATCTGTTTCATGAGCTTGCCTTGTGAGTGTATCTTCCATTGACCAATATAGATTGACTGATATACGCCAGATCTAATGGAGGCAAAGATAATGGGTTGCCTGGAATTCGACACGAGATGAGCCGGCAACCGTACTACGCTGCGTTCGCAATCGACCCAGAAGGCAACAATCTGGAGGCTGTTTGTGTCGATAAGACCGGTGTTCGTGGGCGATGAAGCACGAACTTGGCATTGGTAGCTCAGAATGGAGCAGCACGGGCGATCGACGGCGGCGTTTCCTAGATTTAGGTAACTACATGTTAGTATCCTGACGTTTCTGAGGTTGAATCTGAGACATTGGAAGTGCTTTTCATCATTTTATCTCTTTCTTTCCGCCACTTCGCTCCGACTTCACTTGCCATGATCCGTCCCTATCAGGCCAAGCCCATAGTAGGCACTCCTGGTCGATGATTTCTAAGCCTTTATTGCGTTGAGATCTTTGCACACTACACCGTCAGTCTGTTGAGCCGGGTCCACTGGTCCATCTTGTCTCACAGCAAAGTCTCATTGCTTGATCCTGGATATCCTTTTTGAACAGACCATTCTGCTTAGCCCAAGAGGCTCAGTCTGGTTCCTGCGTACAAGATCAGTATGGTGTACGCCTTACCATACCGACAGTGGGACTGACGAAGCCTAGCATTGTAGATCAGTACCCGACCGTATCGCCGGTAGGCTCTCAAACAATAGACGACAGTCACTTTGCGACTGCAAGAAATACTTGATCTCGCGAGCAGCTTCCTTGAGTCTGGCGAGCTAGAAGCGACGCCCACGCGTTGTAGGGTCCAAGCATTATAATCCCATCGTTCACTATATGGCTGTCTACGGATTGCTTAGAATAAGCTGTGGTCGGACTTTCCAGATCGATGTCGGCGAAAGGTATTCAAGATGGGAAGTCGCGACGGCACCGCAGTGTCGGACATTGACAACAACCTGCTTCCTTCAGCATACCTAACGTCGAAACCATGTTTGACGTTCTTCAACCTTGTCGTTACTGACGTTGCGACGCCTTTCAGCCTTGCTGGGTGAGGAAGCCGCGAGGTGCTCGGCTCCCCACACGGAGCTAACCACACACCCGAAACACCACCGGATGGTCCGCAAGCCTACCGTAACCGATCCCTACAATGCTTCGCCTACGCCGGGTCTCTACATGTATATATCTGACAACTACCGGAGACTGCGGCAGTTTGTAAATAGTCGTCAACGCTCGTGAAGTTCCACTCAGCTTTGTCCACAACAAGAAGCAATTTAGAAAGAGATATAATAGGACCAGAGCAGCATGGCGGCACCAGGCGGCAAGTTCTTCATCGAAGAGAAGTTGAAAGAGAAGGCGCCACATCATGAGAGCTATGCGCAGTTGTGGGAGACGAAGTGGAAGAAGCCTGTACGTTTTCCAAATTCAACCAATCAGAGCGCTCGATGGGCTGGACACCCAATCAGATACCACCTCTCCAATCTCCTTGAAAGTCATTTAAAGATGCAAAGACATACTACTAACAAACAGGCAGGCTGAAATGGGTGTCTACCCCTTCATGTTCGGCACCGCCTCGGACTTCCTCCCCATCGTGGACGAAATGAAGGCGAAGGATATGAAAGAGCCATACAACTGGGACGAGTACGCGCCAATCTACTTCCCGCAAGCGGAGAAAATCGCCAACATCGCCAAAGAAGCTGAGAGCAAGGGCGAGATCGAGAAGGCGAGCGAGTACTATCTGAGGAGCAGCGCGGTATATCGGATTAGTAGGTTTCCGGCGCCGAGGAGCGAGCAGCAGCGGTATGCATGGAAGATGGGCAAGGAGGTCGCCATTAAGGGATTGGGGTGAGTTCAACTTCCTTCAATCCGTCATGTAGGCTTGGAAGTAGAAGGGATGCGCACAAAAGACATTGAAACTGACCAATTCAATAGCCTCCGCCCACACCCCGTCAAAGAAGTCCTCATTCCACACACCCACCGCCTCTCTCACGAAGGCGAGCACATCCCCGTCTATCACCTACTCCCAGAATCTGCCTCCACAGCGCCTTGTCCCTTGGTCATAATCTTCACCGGCCTCGACGGCTACCGCACCGAACTGGCCGTCTGGATGGAAGGCTGGCGCCAAAACGGCGTCGCCACCGTCGTCCTCGAGATCCCCGGCACAGGTGACTGTCCCGCCGACGCCTCGGACCCCACCTCCCCAGATCGTCTGTACTCTTCCCTGTTCGACTGGGTCGCCCAGCAATCCGGCATCGACCAGAAGAAAGTCGCAATCTGGGCGTTCAGCACGGGCGGCTTCTACGCTATCCGCGTCGCGCACACGCATGCGGATAAGCTTGCTGGCGTGGTAGCGCTGGGCGGTGGATGCCATCACATGTTCGACCGCGAGTGGTTGGATAACGTGAACCATCTCGAGTACCCTTTTGATCTGGCGAATACGCTGACGTACAAATGGGGTTACGGGAATGATGTCGAGGCGTTCAAGAAGGAAGCTGGATCCAAGTTCTCTCTGCTGAATGACGGGACGTTGGATAAGCAGAAATGCGCGCGGTTGCTGCTGGTGAACGGGACTGAGGATGAAATCTTCCCCATTGATGATTATTATCTTGCACTCAAGCATGGGGCGCCCAAGGAGGCGCGGTTCGTCGAGGACACGAAGCATATGGGAGAGCCGATGAGCTTCTTTATTATACTTAGGTGGTTGTATGGGTTGTTTGGGATTGAGGCGGATCCGGTCAAGCAGATGCAGACGTTGCCTTTTAAGCCGAAATACTAAATTGGCGCGGGGGAGCAAGACATAGTAGTGTAGCACACGATGAGAAGAGTTATTTGTTCATTGATCCTGAAAGCAGGCTGCGGTCTCCAAATGGGAGTCCACATCACCTTTGCCTTGTTGCCGATTCTATTCCTTGTGAATTGCTATTGTACAGGAACCCAACCAAAACCCACCCAGACTGGTGCTCAGAAGCTGCGACCAGTCACGTCGGCGTATCAGGCCGCATGGGGCTCCACCGGCACCTCAAACTTGATGCTCTTGAGCTGCTTTTGGATGCCGATGGCCGACACTGCGGCGTAGAAGGCGCGGACGGTCTGGCGACTGAGAGGGATCGGCTCCTCCGGCGGATCCTTGAGGTCCTTGTGGTCGTCCACCTCGCCGCTATTCGACTCCTTCGGCGGAGGCCTGAACGTGATGGTTTCCAGTGCGGGGAAGCACCGGAGCAGCTGCTCCCAGTCGTTGGTGGGAGCCACTACCTCGTCGACGTAGCTGTAGATACTACCATACGCTGAGGTACGGATGGTGGACTCTAAGACTAGGTGCTTGCAGTGACCACCGATACAGGCCAGAGCAAAGAGGACGTAGTCCCTGCGGAAAGCGTTCAGATCCTTGTTGATCTTCACTCGCTTAAAGATGCTGTAGTGGGCGAGTGGCTTCGACCCATTGCTGATGAGCGACAAGCGGTGAAGGTTCTCCATGGAGATGGGTAGGTAGTTCTCGCCGTTGTCGTTCTGAAGAGTCTTGCCCAGCAGGTGATCCATCTCAGGCTTGTCTGCCAATGTCGAACGGCGTTGGATCTCGCGACGCGGTGGCATCATGGCATCCGCGGGCGGCTGACCAGTGCACCATTTGCGGGCATTATACTCGAGTTGGGTCCTATGCGTTGCATTCGATGGCAGTATTGCGAAGTGCTCGGGCGCAGGGCGGCTTGCGATGTCAACAGGGTGGGTGGGACTGTTGATGTAGACCGGCGGAGAAGGTGCTGCTGAGGCCGCCGAGGTACCGTCGCTAGTTGCCGACACGCTTGCTAAAGCATACGCGGAAGTGTCTGCAGCCAGAGAAGTGCTGCAGCCTCGACCGAAGGTAGCGCGGATGAAGTCCATGTCGCCGTATGCCTTTATTGAGTCAGCAAGGCCCAGAGAATCGACCAATTGTGGTGAGGAGGCGAGCGCAACGGCAAGTGATCCCCAAAATGTGGAGGATGAGGATGGAGAAGAAAGGAGAGAAACAGGAGCCCGAAAAATATTTATCAAGACGCAAGGCAAGGCAAACGCAGGTGACGTCGAGTTTGCGAGCAGCCCCACCGCTTCAGGCAACTACAATAGCAATAACAAAGCGTCAAGGAGATAAACAGATTGCAAAAGCCGAGGTGAAGCAGACTGAACGACGATGAATAGCGGAGCAAGCTCACCATTGTTGCGGTATTCTGAGTCGACTGAAAAGAATGATCTGGGTATTCGGAAGCTACACGATGTTGTGGGAGCTAGCTGTAGAGCAGCAAAAGAATGAGGTCGAGTGGCGACGGAGCATGGTGTTTTGAGCGAACTCGTCTGCAATTGCGGCTTAAGCAGTCATATCGAAGTAAACGATGCCGAGCCGCTCGCAACGGTGAATGAGTGCAGTTTTACAAACGAGCTAGATATCAAAGTGATGCAGCAGCACCCTAGTCTTTGTCGCGCAGCTGTTCAAGTACTCCTTGAACACCAGGCGAGGCTATCGTGACCATGGCCGCGCACTGACTCCAGTGATAGCTCTTAACGCGCCCCGGCAACACAATACAGCCGCCCCTCAACTCCTTCGGATCGCAATCATGGCTGTCTGTGTCTTCTCAACTCCGCTGTTGCTGCAATTCGTAGTCATCGTAGCAATGGATTAGGTATGCGCTGCAGCTGTTCTGACGGGGCTACGGATGTCGGCCCGCGTCGGCTTTGGCAAGATGGCGTTGTGTTCAGTATCGTAACACCCATCGTCTAAAGCGAGATGAGAGATGCCGGATATTTAGGTGAGGCGATGAAGTGAGGATAACAATGCTCGACGAAGAGACCGCCAGCCCGGGGCTGAGAAACGTTTTGCCGAGACGACAGGGGTCAGCAGCTGATCCTTGCGCAATTCTGCGTCATGGCCCGCCGATTTCCGCCTCGGAGATTCTCCCATAGCGTGGGATGGCCTCTGGGCTCAACAAAGATGGCTGCCTTTTCAGCTCTTCAACACTCAAATTCTTCTCTATCCCCAACTACAACGCTTTCTTCGCCTTTCGCGCAATTATCGCCCAACGAGAATCGCTGGCCGAGTCCCAATTGCACCAAGAGATCGCCCCTCAATCGTCGGCGGGGTAGCTGTTACTTAGCATTATTATACACTCTTGGTAAGCGGTTCCCCTTTCTTTGCCCAAAAGCAATGGCGTTTTTGCAGCGACAAGCCAGCCTCGTACATGTTCGGGCAGTTCTAGCTGTTGCGCATGACCTGTGGCTTTTTAATCCCTCGTCATCCCACTCTGCGCCAGTGAACCACTTGATAAAGCGCTAACATTACGATCCAAAACAGCGGAATTGCTGATTCCGATCGCTCCCTACAGAACCGTGTCTGTACCAAGAAACGTGTCGATTGCTCTGCTGCATCCGGTTCTCCTGCCCAAAAACATCATTCTAGCCTATCATTGAACTGCAACCATGGTTACCGGCGCAAAGAAACCACCCTCGCGAAGAGGTAAAAGCTCCCCGGGCATCCTCCCCCTTCGGCTCTTCGAGGCGACGCACACAATACGGATAGAACAGAGCAATAATGCCTTTTCTAGGTTCCATGGCCGACGTGCCAAAGGATCTCCTCGACCAAATTGCCCGGCTAGAAGAGCTCTTCACCGTCGACACCGCAAAGCTCAAGGAGATCACAGATCACTTCGTCAGCGAGCTAGAGCGAGGACTACGAGAAGAGAATGCCACCATCGTACGCCTTTCGCAAGGGCATACCATTAAATCTCACTAATTTGGTATCTAGCCCATGAACGCAACATGGTGCATGGCCTTCCCGGACGGCACTGAACAAGGCACCTTCCTGGCCCTCGACATGGGTGGCACCAACCTCCGCGTCTGCGAAGTCGTCCTCACCGAAGAGAAAGGCGAATTCGACATCATACAATCCAAGTACCGCATGCCCGAGGAACTCAAGACAGGCACGGCTGAGGAGTTATGGGGATACGTCGCGGACTGTCTCCAGCAATTCATCGAATACCACCACGCAGACCAGCAGATCGAACAAATACCCCTCGGCTTCACATTCTCCTATCCCGCGACGCAACACTATATCGACCACGGCATATTGCAGCGGTGGACAAAAGGCTTCGACATCGATGGGGTAGAGGGCAAGGACGTGGTTCCACCCTTCGAGGCTGTGTTGGCTGAGCGCGGTGTGCCCATCAAGCTTATAGCCCTCGTCAACGACACAACCGGCACCATGATCGCCTCCGCTTATACAGACCCCGAGATGAAAATAGGGGTTATCTTTGGCACCGGCTGCAACGCCGCATACATGGAAGACTGTGGCTCGATCCCGAAGCTCGCGCACATGAACCTCGACCCGAAACACCCCATGGCCATTAACTGCGAATGGGGCGCCTTCGACAACGAGCACAAAGTCCTCCCGCGCACGCCCTACGACATCATAATCGACAAGGAGTCTCCGCGTCCAGGCCAGCAGTCTTTCGAGAAGATGGTCGCTGGTCTGTATCTCGGCGAAATCTTCCGCCTCGTCATCCTGGATCTGCACCGCAACCCCGACGTGGAGATCTTCCAGGGCCAGGAGATGGGCAAGCTGAATAAACCCTACTCACTCGATGCAGGCTTCCTCTCTGCCATTGAAGAAGACCCCTTCGAGAACTTGACCGAAGTCCACGAACTCTTCCTCGCAAAGCTGGGCCTGAACTGCACAAAGCCGGAGCTCGAGCTTATCCGTCGTCTCGCTGAACTCATCGGTACACGTGCGGCGCGGCTCTCGGCTTGTGGTGTAGCGGCGATATGCAAGAAGAAGGGCTGGGAGAAGTGTCATGTTGGCGCGGATGGGTCGGTGTTTAATAAATACCCACACTTCAAGGTCCGTGGTGCGCAGGCGCTGAAGGAGATCCTCGATTGGCCGAAGAATAAGGGCAAGGGACGGGGCGATCCAATTGAGATCTTGCCGGCTGAGGATGGATCTGGTGTAGGTGCGGCCTTGATTGCGGCGCTGACGTTGAAGAGGGTGGAGCAAGGCAACTACTCGGGGATCAAGGATCCAGAGACTATGAAGAAAGTGGCAGAATTAGCGAAAAAGATCCAGCCATTTGAGTAGTACGTTGCCCTGCATTCGCGTCTGGCGGAGGCTAGCTTGAGGCCATAGTTAGCTAAGTCAATCAACGTAGAGCAACATAAGCATACATCGCCTCCGCCACAGGGGCTATAGCGGTGTGGAATTCAACTGCAGGTTGGAATTTTGGTAATACAAGTGGGGAACAAGACAATGAACTTGAGGCAGTATGTGATTCTTGTCGCACTACTTTGCATCCGCTATTTTGAACGCCAACCCGAAGCACAACCACTCCCTATTCCTTCGCCTACTCATGAACGGTATCTATTTGTGTGCTATTGGAGGTTAGCAACGAATTGTATGTCTACGGTGAGAGGGACTTACGAATGCCCTCCTCAGGCTTGGGCTCTATGCCTACGACCTCCGCAGCCGTCTTGCCCTTCTCTTCGACGATATCCTTCATGAAGGGGAACGTCAGCACCTCCTTGATGCTATAGTTATCCGTCCTGGGAAACGTTAGTCAACCATCACCTTCGCCAGGCAAGTAAACGTACAAGAACATGACAAGACGGTCAACGCCCATGCCCCATCCTCCGGTTGGTGGCAGACCGTACTCAAGCGCTTGGCAAAACACCTCGTCAATGAGTTGTGCCTCATCGTCACCCTGCGCCTTCTGGTTTGCCTGCTCTTCGAATCGCATGCGCTGGTCGAAGGGGTCGTTCAACTCTGTATATGCGTTGCAAATTTCCTTCTTGCACACAAAGGCTTCGAAGCGCTCGCACAGGCCAGGGATGTCGCGGTGGTACTTGGCCAGCGGGGACATGACTTCAGGGTGGCCCATGATGACTGAAAGAGGCTGTTAGCTTATGCTTCTCCGTGACTGGAAATAGGATGTGCTTACAAGTTGGGTTAATGCACGTCTCCTCGATGAACTCGCCGACAAGCTTGTCAATCATTCGCGAGTTCGTTTGAGGTGGTGAGCACTCAACGTTGACTTTCTTCAAGACCTTCTTGAGGAAGTCGTTGAAGCTCTGGGTGTGGAACTCTGTCGCAGGAGGGAACTTCTCCCCGGTCGCCTTCTCCAACTCCGGTATCATGTCTACTCTCCTCCACGGCCTCTCCCAGTTTACGTCATACGTCTGTCCGTCTTGCGTGTGGTATTGTGTCTTGTATGAACCCTTGACGGACTTAACCAAGCCGCTGACGAGCTCTTCTGTCATGTCCATAATATCGTTGACGTCCGCATATGCCATATAGAACTCGCATGTTGTGAACTCGGGGTTGTGTGTCAGGTCAATACCCTCGTTACGGAATTGCCGTCCTATCTCGTAGACGCGATCTAGACCACCAACGACGAGTTCCTTGAGATATAGTTCTGGGGCTATTCGGAGGAAGAGCTCCATGTTGAGTTCGTTGTGGAATGTCTTGAATGGTCTGGCTGTCGCTCCGCCGGCAATCTTGTTCATCATTGGCGTCTGCACCTCCAGGAAGTCGTTGTCGTCAAAGTACTTGCGAATATACTTGACGATCTTGGTTCGCGTAATGAACGTCTCCCGGGTAGAGTCATTCATGATGAGATCCAAGAATCGATTCCGATGCCGCTGCTCCTGGTCCTTGTAGCCGAAGTGCTCTGTGGGCAGCATGCGCAAACACGGTGTGAGCAGAATGACTTCCTTGGCGAAAATGCTGAGTTCGCCTTCGCCGCCCTTCTTGGGAGCTGTCCGTCCGGGGAAGCCCACCACACCGATGATGTCGCCGCGCTGGAGGTTCTCATGCTGCTTGTCGAAGGGGACGTCGCCGGACGCATATTGTAGCTGGCACATAATCTGAACTGTGATGCCCTCAGACTTGGTGACATAGAACTTGAGGGCATTGCCGCTCTCGCGCTTGGTCAAGATCCTGACGCCGATGCGAATCTCCTTGTCCTCCAATGTCTCGCCCTTCTTCAAAGAACTGTATTCGTTGACGAAGTCGGCGAGCTTGGTGTTTACGAAGAATTTGTGCGGGTAGGGATTCGGCTGCTTGCTGGCTCGGAGCGCGTTGATCTTGTTGGAGCGGATCTCGAAGTATTGCTGCACACAATTAGCCGGTAACTCGCATCGTGTCCTCCAGTTGTGCTCACGTTGGGATTGAGCTCCTCCACCTCCTCCTTCTTCTCCTTCTTGGGTCGCGCTGGCATGGCGGCTTCTTTCTCCGCCTTCTTAGCGTCCTTCTCACGCTGCTTCTGCCGTCGCTTCACTGCTTGGGTTAGCTTGCTGAATTCAATGACCTCGTTTGAACAAAGAGATGCAATAGAGTTTGTAGGAGAGAATCGAGGCCCAAAGAAGCATGCAATCCAAACAGAAGCTATTTGCGCCATATAACAGCCTCAATAGGCGTAGTCAAGCGCCAGAGGAGTCGACGAGGCAATAGCGGGGAAACTTACATTCACTCTTAGAGATTCGCTCGCCTGTGACAGGATCCTCATGCAGATTTTCGGATGCCTCAGCAGCAGGCTGCGCGGGGGGTTGCTGGTCGGCCATTTTCGCAATTGGGGTGAGTCTGGTGTCGTGTGTCTCCTGTTTATATGGCGGCGGGGTTGACTCAACTTTTTGCGGGTTGACTCAGTCCCGCCGCGCGAACGTTAATCCGCTCCGCTCGACTCATCATGCATGTCGCGCTGCTTCACGTCGCTCTGCTTTTACTACATCTCTACCATTAATTTCGAGGTACCTACGTTTGCTTCAACTGGCGGCTATAAAGCACTCCTGATGCCCCAGGTTGCGTCATTGCGGTCGCCAATGGTCCGCATCATGGCCGCTCCGCTCCCTCTAGAGGATTTGGGGGTGAATTGAAGTACCGCCTGTTCGACAGTTGCGACCAAGCTTTCACGCTGGAGCCCTTTTCGTACTATCGAGAAGATTGATGGGAGCTACTTTCCTTACGTCACTTGTAGATAAATCCCATTGCAGTAGGGCTCAGGAAACCTTGCTTAGAAGAAGATAGAACAACGGGTAACGCGTGAGCAAGAATTATGAAAATACCTGTGATTATGAGCCCCTGGGAGGCCAATGGGAAGCTCGCTAGAGCTCATTGCAGGCGGAAGGGGGAACTGTTTTCACCTACCCCAACCACCGCGATGAGCGCTAACCTTTGGGAACTTTCACCCACGATGAAGACAGAACGAACCCTACAGCTACGGCGCGAAGCTATGGCAACCCTCGAGACCCGCGGCAAAGTCGGAAAGAACCCTCCTCCCACTATATAAAACCACTCCCCCACTTCCTTCGCCCACAACGCACAAACATTCGACCTCCGCACCCAGTCCGACCACAATGACGGACTTCCACTTCATTACCATCTTCCTGTTCGCGCTCTGCCTATCTGTTCTTGACAATCACATGGAGACGCACTGCCTCGCGCAGTCTTTCCTCACCGTCGTCACCTCGGTCATCATCTTCGCCTGGTCCCTCCGGGGACTTATGCGCTGGATCACAGTTCATCTTGAGGTTTACATCCACAACCGGACCTCCTACTTCGAGCTTGAGCATCAATATGCCGGCATCGTCAACAATTTCGCTTCATTGCAAGATCAATATGCGAAAGACACCAAAGACCTCCAGTGCTATCGCGAAATAGATAGAGAACGCGCCCAGATCCTCGAAGAGAACCGAAGCCTGAAGTCGCGAATTGGAGGCATGCAGAAGAAGATCACCTTTCATGAGAACCAGGAAGCGTCGGTTTTGTTACGTGATGCCCAAGTCAGCATCAATCACAAAGAGGATGTGATGGACGAGCAAGCCCATGAGATCAGCAAACTCAAGAGCAGTTTGCGAGCCGCACGTTCCAAACTTTTCACCGCCACATCTAAAGTCAAGGAAGCTGGTAATAATGAGCAAAAGGCTCTGCATGAACTGGCAAAGAAGGATATCCAGCTGAAAGAAGAGGAGGCGAAGCACAAGACGAAAATATCTCCTCTACAGGCTCAGATCATCTTCTACAACCTCATCATCGCCGTTCTTCACGAAATGGCAGCGTACAAGGAGCCTGTCGTGCTTCAAGTCGCCGTTCTTTTTGCAACGGCCCTTGAAAGTTGTGGAGTCCCGCTCTCAGAGCTGAACATCGACCAAGACAGGCTGAAGATGCTTTTTGAGTATGTTGTCGGCGGTCAGAACGATACACCTTCACCTCAAGAATATGAGCGTAAGCCGCCTCATCTACATAACTTGCGTTTGATACTAATATTACAAAGGCGGTTTCCACTCAGATTCCTCGCGGCGAAAAAACACTCCCCTCATGACCATCGTTCCAGCAGCGCTCGAACGGGCCGCTGGTTTGGCTAAACAATTGGTCCCGGAACAGCAACAGAGTCAACCATTTAAGGACTCTAGATACGACTCAAAAACACCTCCCAGTAGCGAGAAACCTTTCAGCAAGTACCTGGAGACCTTCGCTACGCCTGATGGCGGGTTGAGCATTAAGAGCGCTGCTAGTGTTCAAGCACCGGTCCTTGCTACCATTACTGATAACACGGCTCCTACCGCCCCTATAAGTACTCTCGGCCAAGTGTCTGCTCCGGGTGCCTCCTCTGGAAGCTTTGGCTCTCCCGCACCTGCTCCCAAGGCTAATCTCAGCCCATTCATGCAGACGCTTCTGGGCAGCAACTTCGGCGGCCAACCCTGGGTTTCTTCGACGACCCCTGCCGCTCCCGCTCCGATCGTCCAGCAGACGCCCTCAGGCAGCAACTTCGGCAGCATGGCTTGGCCCTCCTCAACGACTCCCGCTCCCCCGGCCCCGGCCCGCGAGAGTTTCGCACAGAAGTTGTGGGATGACTTCAAGAAGAACGGGCATTAAGTCTGAATATGTGATGAGAATGGTGAATTGGAGTGGTGAGCGCGGTTCGAACATGGTTTCTATTTTCAGGGGATCGGCGTTTTACGGACGTGATACCCCTTGCCTATCATGGCGTTTTCTTTCAGTTGGCGTTCGGGTTCATATCTTTTTTTTCATCATGATTGAGGACTTATTGTGCCTCGTGGTCTGGTTGTTGTTTGTGTGAGGTCATTCTTGGTGTAGGGACGGCGGGTCAGTCCAAGGACTAGGCTCGTGGGTTATGGCTGTGGCCGAACTCCCTTTGATCATCATGGATAGACCTGTACATAAGCAAGCCTGGTGCTGAGAGTGGAAGCAGCGAAAAGTTTCTAGTAGTCCAGATGGTTTTGAGAAAGATTGGAAAAGCCGAAAAAACAGAAGATAATTAAAGAGACAAAAAACATTCGAACACATACTGTGCACCTCTGATCGTGATGTGTACAGAACGCGAGAGATTCATTATGCCATGAGCCCGTGAAAGCAAACTCCAAATATGCTACAACTCTATATGTCCATCCATCATCACTACCCATAAACAGGCCCTTCATCCACATCCCACCACACTCAACTACCCCTCCTCCCTAACAACACCCACCCCCTTCCGAACATCAAACTCAACCCACCTCGCCCGTCCCTCCCCTCTCGCCCGCCCCAGACTCCCATCCACACTCCCCGGATTCATAACCGTACACCCACAATATTTAACCACAAAAGCCGGGGCCTCGGAATCCGCAAGCACCACGCTCGTAGGCAGCGGATACAAGTTCAGCGCATGCGCAAAGTCCCAATGCAGCGGGCGCACAGACAACGGGAAGGGAGATAAGTGCGACTGCGAGAGGATGGTGCGGGTGATTGCGCGCGAAGTCGCGGTGGAAGTATCGATTTCGGGTTCTTGAGGGGCGAGTGTCGTGGTCGGCGAAGGATTAGTAGGGGCGTCTACATCCATGGAGTCTTGAGCGGGAGGATCGGCGTCAGGTAGGTCTTGGTCGGCATCATCTGCTGTCGGTTTATTGAAGCGGATGCTCGTTCTACGGAGGCGACCTAGCACGTCGTCTCTTAGGATCGCCATTTCGCCTTTTACGCCGAACCAGGAGAGATGCGAGGGGTTGCTCGTCCAGATTACTTCTCCTTCTTTGCCCTTTGCTTTTCCTGTGCCCCAGACTTCGCGGTTTGCTTCTGCAACTGCGCGGCGTATGCGGTTTGTGAAGAGCGTTGGGACGGGTTTCCGGGGGAGAGGGGTGCCGGTGCCGGCGGAGAAGGCGCTGGGCCAGGCGTCGTTGTCGCCGGGGACGAAGACGAGGGTCGTGTGAGCGATGAGTTGTTGGAAGTCGGAGAGGACCGAGGCGAGGGCATCGAAGTGCTCTTTGTATTCTATACTACCTGCGCCGGGGACGCCGGCGAGAGAGGCTTTGGAGCTGAAGTTGCCCATGAGGATGATGGCGAGGGGGTATACGGGGTTTGGTGTTGAGACATCTGGAGAATATGTGCGTAGTAGAGTTCGTAGAGCTGAGAGTGTGGACGGCTTGTCGAGATGGAGGTCTGCGGCTATGACTATGTTGTGCGGCTTGTCTGCGGTTAGGAGTTTGGAGGCTATTCGGTTCATGCGGACGCCTGTCGCGCGCTCAGAGCCTACGCCGAGGAAGTCTGTCCATCCAAATGCTGGGCCGGAGGTGCTGGTGCGGTCGGAGTCTTCGCTGCCGCCCAGGGTTTGCGAACGTCGTTCACAGGGAGGATGGCCGACCGAGAAACCGAGAAACTTTCCACCGATGGTGCCGCCTATGCCTCCTGTGCCCCCGAGCGCTGAAGCGCCACCGGTTGTCTTGCCGTAATCTTCTTCATAGCTGCCATCGACGAGTACGATCATGCCGGGAGCAAAGTATGCGCCATCTTCCGGTATGGGTCTCGCGTGCTGGAGGTCCAAGGCAATTGTGCCCGTGAGATCGGACAAGGAAAGTGCGCCAGTAGGTGAGACTGTGAGCATGCCGAGGAGGAGATGTGTGCTTCCACTTCGACCAAGGAGATTAGCGATAGGAGTGATTGTGTTTGTCTGGGTGACGGGGACTGAGGTTGTGCGGGTGAGATTCGCGGAGCGGGCTGTGGAGAAGGTGGGAGTCTGGAAAGTTTCGTTGCGGAGTATACGTTGGTGGACAATGTGGTAGCGTTGGCGGAAGAGTTCGGTTTTGTGCGAAGGGTCAGGGAAGAGTGAGGGTTTCGTTGTTGACCTGGCGAGTGTGAGTACAGACGCAAATTGCGCATGGGACGGCTACATACTTATCGAAATGCTTCTGGGATATATTGTATACCAGCTTCGGCTGTTCAAATGCGTCTATGACCTTTACCCACTCCCGAGGGTCTTTCAACAGCTCTTCCTCCTCGTCTTTATCCTCCACCTCCAGGCTTGACATTCCAAAGCTCGTCTGGCTGTCCAGTCCAGGACGAGCAACACCACCATTGCCGCCCGATCCATTCGTCTCGGGCCCCAGGCTGAAGCTGCTCTGTCTACTCAGGTTCGAACCGCCGGTTATCCTGCCTCCACTCATGGATCCCTCCAGAGTCTTCAATATACCCTTCAAGATGTCATTGTCGCCTTCCACAATCACCTGCCCCCCACACTTCTTCCAGCTCTTGGCCACTTCTTCGAGCACCTTCTCTGCCAGTCCCTCTTCTCTCCATCCTGAGCCACAATGCTTTCCGATGAAGTCCGCAAGAGCGGATAGTGCCGCCGAGGTCAGGGTCAGATTGTGTTTCTTAGTGAATGTTCGGAAAGCGAGCGGTCGAAGGGTCGCGGGCGGGAGCTCAATCGGAAGAACGGTGGCTCTGACAGGAGGCTTGAGGGCGGGCGGTGCTTGTATAGGAGCGACGCGGCGGGGGTTGATGGGATGGGCGGGCGTGCCGAATGCCGGCGACGATGAGGGGATCAGGTTGCGAGGAGCTGCCGAGGGCTTCTCTGGTTTCCGAATCGTAGCCATCACGTTTCTCCTGGACAGAAGCGTTGTGTGTAGCTCAGGAATGGCCCATGGGGTTTGAGATCGCCTGCACCGATTGACGGCAGTCCCGTCGCGTAATCGACGCGCCTCGCGGCTTCGCGTGCGCACGGACCTCTTGCTCGTACCTGCCTCCAAGTCCACATTGCGGTCAACAACCCCGCCCACAGCTCTTCCACTACCGCTCATCACAACCTCCAAGTACTTTTTTCGGTGTCGCATAGCCACCGCGACTGCGCCATTGTCCTCACCTGATCCCACCACCGTCAGAATGGCCGACCCTGCGACCGAGCCTATCACAACCGAGGCAGGCACTCCCGAGGTGCCCAAGACTCGTGAGAAGCTTGAGGAGCTCACCAAAGCTGCAGCGCTGCAATACTCTCTCAAGAACTATCTCGTCGCCTCGGACCACTACGCAAATGCCGTCGAGATCCAAGCCGCGCTCAACGATGAAATGGCGCCCGAGAACGCCGAACTGCTCTTCTATTACGGCCGTGCTCTCTACAAGGTCGCCGTCGCTAAGAGCGATGTGCTGGGCGCCAAGGTAGCACAAGAAGAGAAGAAGAAGTCAAAGTCGAAGAAAGCAGCTAAGGACGCCGGAGAAGGATCAAGTTCAGCCACCAACGGAGCCAAGGAACAGGAGGAGACAATGGCATCGAAGCCATATTTCCAGCTCACGGGCGACGAAAATTGGACCGACTCAGAAGATGAGGAAGACGCCGAGGGAGGCGAAGTGCAGGTAGAGGAGGAGCAAGATGACTTCCAGGATGCATACGAGGTTTTCGAATTAGCGCGCGTTCTATACACAAGGCAGCTGGAGGCGCTGGAGGCAGTCAACGGCGAGGGCAAAGGCAAAGGCACAGCAGAGCTTTCACCTCAGGCCCGAGCGATCAAGGAGAAGATCGCAGACTGCCACGGCTTCCTTGTCGAGATCTCCTTTGAGAACGAGCGATTCCAAGACGCCATCCCAGACGCGCGGTCGGCGGTTGCACTACAAGAAGAGCTCCATCCATTCGAACATCAAAACGTCACCGAAGCGCATTATTCGCTGTCATTGGCCCTGGAGTTTGCCTCAATGGCCAAGGTCAGGGAACAGCAGCAAGGGAAGGAGACAGGAGTCGAGGCGGATGCAGATCAGAAAGACTTGATCGATTGGGATCTGCGAAACGAGGCTAGTAAACACACCGAGCTCGCTATCCAGAGTCAAGAGTTGCACTTGAAGCTGCAGGAAGAGGCGCTCGCTTCAGGCACATTGACCGAAGAGCAGAAGAAGGAGAAGGCAACAATCATCGAGGACAAGAAGGGCATGCTGGAGGATCTGAAGGCTCGGGTAAGTCAAACTCCGCAAATGCCCCGAACACAGCGAACTAATGATCTATCAGCTGGCGGACCTTAAAGAGGACCCGACAAAGCAGCAATTCGACTCAATCGACTCAACTGTCTTCCAGGGCATCCTCGGTGGTCTCCTAGGCGCTGATCCCGCGGCTCAGAAAGCGAAGCTGGCAGAAGCGACACAGTCCGCCAACGATATCTCAGGGCTGGTCAAGACCAGAAAGAAGGAGAAAGTGCCCGCGTTGGTGCCGGCTACAAATGCTTCCGCATCAAGTGAGGCTGGTGGCAGCAAAAGGAAGCTCGAGGTCGACGACACAACGAACGGCAAGCGAGCGAAGACCGAAGAGATCTAGTCGACGACTACGGTGCCATTTCGTTTACCTTCCAAGAACCTTCGGAGCGTGTACTGGGTCTAGGGATACTATTGCTTTTTGGACCGACCAGGGGGCTACGGTACCAGCTGGCGCATTGTGTAATGTATGATCGGGTCATCCGGTCTTCCTCTCATCCAAAAAAGGGGGGTTTCGTAAGTCGAAATCGCAGTATCGAATTCATGCTTACTGTCAATTGCATCTGTCGCATTGCAGTCCCGTTTGCATACGTTTTCTAGACGTGCCTCCTCTCGTCTTCCAATCATCACGTCCCCTTACACCTTCATACACGGCGGCCCGCAAACCCGCACCACTTACATCGCCCTCTCCATATTGCCCTCCATCTTGATTTTCATCATTTACAAATCTTAATGTTCCGGCCCCCAAAGACGTTTCCCTTTTTACCCGTACTATGGTTTTAAGCTTAATCGTGCAGTAATCGACGGACTTCCCGATTCGGCAGGTCTGAGGCAGAATAAGCCCCTGTCGCGCCGAATTAAGCTCACGATCAAACAACTTTATCGAAGTCAAAATCTCGAAATTTGGTTCGTCACATTTTCATCACATTACATTTACAGACGTTCACATGCACTAAGATCATGGTTTTTTTGTTAACAAGACATATTGTTGTTGTGGTATGAAATGTTACTGCGCTTCACAGTTGAATCCTCAATGTCTTGTTCATCTGCCTGCAAAGCAGAACGTCAAACTAGACTGCTCACTCACTTTAACAGTGCCGAACATACATATATCCGACGGCAACGCACTACTCACGAACCGTAGCAGGCTCTTCATACCCTGCAAACTTATACATCGTTTCCGGCGGCGCATCTGAAGCATCTGCATTAGTAGTCGTTGCTTCAACCTCGGGCTCTCCTACACCACGTTAGCCACCTAAAGCCGAGTCCGGACCGCCATCGAACAAACCAGGACTACGCGGTCCACCACGAGGTCCACCATAAGGGCCGCGAGGCCCATGCGCGTAGGGGTTGCCGGGGCCAAGGCCAAGGCCGCCAGGAAACGGAGGGCGACGTCGACGATGGCCACTGGCGTAGGCGCTAGGGCCCATGCGAGGGCCTTGCGAGCGAGAATCGAAGTCGCGTGGGTCGGGGCCGAATGGAGGAGCACCTGGGCGGAATTCGAAGTCGTCAGGCGCAAAACCAGGAGGGAATTCGCGCGGACCGGGGGCGTACGCTACGCTAGGGTCAACATTGCGGTCACGATGTGCTTGAGAAGCGCGCCGACCATCGCCACGGCGATTTGAATCAGGTTCTGGGCGAGAGGCACGACGGTTCCGGTGATACTCACGATCAAAACCCGGTGGCATATGGCCAGGCTCCCAGAGGCCATCAGGCCCAAAACCTGCATCGTGGAAATCTGCACGATTAGCCACAGATGGACGTCGATGAATGAAGTCATCAGGACCATGAAAAGATCCAGGAAGAGGGGCACGGCGGGACGCACGATGATGAGGGCCAAAATCTGGGCCGCTAGGATGTTCAGTGTCGAAGTTGCGCGGGTCAAAGCCCGGAGGAGGAGGGCCGAATTCTGCTGCAGCAACGTCAGCATCAGGCTCGCGGACTAGACGACCGCGTCGAGCTGGACCACGATGATCATTTGTAGGTACAGATTGGGGGTCTTGATGAGGCTCACCAGGCAATGAGTGACGGTAACGGCGACGGCGACGCCCGCCAGAGCGTTCGTACACGAATTCATACTCGAACCCGGATGGTGGCATACCAGGATCGTACCGACCGGAGCCGAATGGACCGTAAGGGTGTGAGGTGGGGCCGTACGTGCTAGGGGGCATATGAGGGGGCATCATGCCTGGATGAGGAGGCATCATACCGGGATGGGGATGCATCTCAAAGTCGAACTCAGGGTCTTCCATTATTTCGGGCGTCATGTCGTCGGGATGGACATAGCCCGGGGGTGAAGGAGGATAGTAAGCCATCTTGCTGGCCGGGTTGGACTTTCGCGGACGAGTGTGTGAACTTGCCGAAGGTATGCGAGTGTAGGTGGAGGGACTGGTTTGTAGATGTGAGGAGAGTGGGCGACGGAGTGGGGATGAGGTTCTAGGAATGGAAAGCAAGAGGAAACTTATATTATTGCAAATGGTGGTATTGTTTGGATACGATGAGTCTGCGGCGTCCGCTTGTGCAGAGACATGGAAGTGGCAAGTATGTGAAGCTGCTGAACACTGTGCTCTGACCGAGACATTGAATGTCTTGTGGGCACATGGCGGGGCCCAGAGAGAGACAATATCAGTGCACAATGTTAGAAATGGGTGAGCAGTGCACAACGCGCGACTAGATGCGACAGACAAAGTACGAGCAGATACGTATGAGCTGTTAAGTCGACAAAGAGAAAGGCGATACCAAAGCAATGCGAAGAAATCTATTGCGGAGTCACACCCAGCATATGTCAAACATACCATTCATTCCACACCCACGCGGAAGTCCGCTATGCCAAATGTATCTCTTTCAGCAACCACGTGGAATACTGCACCTTCCATGCTCGTCCCTTACGTTACCCCTGCCCGCTCGAGAAAGACTTCCCAAACACAACTTACCTTACATTACACCTTATCAATTCTACTTTTCAGTCATTTCCGTACTATAAACTCTCTCCGCGCTACGGCCGCCCTCCAACACTGTAACCAATACAACACCGAACTCAATATCTTCAGTCCTCGTGGTTGTGCAAGTCGATTGCATTTTCCCAAATGCATGCAAGGCTTATCCGAGTGATTTGCAAGACATGCAGTGTGTTAAATGAGGAGCTGACTCTCTGATCTCGACAACTCCTCCACGGCACAGATGTAGTCTGGCGTGCTAGCCCCAGACTTTCCGGCCACTAACCTGGAGCTCATACGTTGACTTTGTTCCCAGCTACAGTAATCACAACCCATCAACACTCAGTCCCCTTACCATATGTCGCCCTAATTTTGCTGACTTGTGCATCCTCGGCTCGGCGGTAGAAGCATAAGCTTGTGAAATGCGGGGCCCCGCATGATCCCTGTCCGGATTCCGCAGGAACAGTCCTCCGTGTCCAGGAACGTGAGATAGGCTCCGAGAAGATGTCGGGGATTTGTCTACTTCTAGATGGTGAGTGTGATGATCTTAGCTACGAGTTGGCATGTCGTGAAGCTGACCTTCAGGGACCCCTGAGGGTGATCGCCCAGTTACCGAGGCTGCAGCCATGTGAAGGCAAGTGTTGCATGGTGCAACAACGTTTCCTCTGAGGTGTTTCGAAGAATTTGGGTGAAAATTGGTTCGTGTAAAATGGGTTGTCGCAGTATCTTAATGCTAATGACACAACAGGATTTTGTGCGCAAGCTTGCCGACCCAGCAGTAGGACTAGGCCTACCCAGTGCGTGCCTGCATTAAGACCACTCAAGTTCTTTCTTTTCCAATATGGCGATCAGCAAGGTACCCATGGGCTTGGTCCACGATGACGGAATGTGTACTGGGCAAAACCATGCCGCGGTATATAAATATTCCTGCGAGCGCCTGCTGCAACCTGGCGCCGCACCGTCGCAAGCTCAGTCAAGATCCGAAGCCAGGAAGAAAGCACATAACATCTCACTATGCGCGTAGCATGTATACTTCTCCCTCTCCTCCCCTTGAGCTCTGCTCTGCCCTTCCTTCATGAACACCGTGCCTCCGGCCTAGATACCCGAGCTACCGACCTCTCACCCCAGATCCTCGAACAGATAACGGCACTCAATGAGTCCGTGGCGCAACTCACAACAGCAGTCAGCAACTTCGACGGCTCTCTTCTCGGTGTCTTGCCCCAGTCTCTTGCAGTCATCGGCGCAGAGGCAAAGCTCGACGGTACTATCCTCAAGACCACCGCACTCGCAAAGAAGAGCTCAAGCTTTGATCTTTCAGAAAGTCAGGCTATAATTGGAAACTTGGCAGGGACGATCGCACCAATACAAGCCTCGTTAGCAGCCCTGACCACAAAGGTAAGTAATTCTTTTCACCAAATCCAGTCCTCGTATCTAATGCTGATCCCCGCGCAGTACCCTGAGTTCAAGAAGACCTTGGAGTCGCCGGTTGTACTCTTGGATCTGAAGGTGTTGAAAAAGCACACCGATGATTTGATTGGGGCTTTATCGGAGAAGGTCACGCCAGATACGGCGGGTTATCTGGGGCTGGGTCAGGGTATTATCGACCAAGCTTTCGATGACGCGATTACTGTTTATGAGGGCTCTTGAGTGAGAAAACTACAAATTTGACATGAGATAATGTCCACGCTTCGTCGAGATAATGAGAACAGAGAAACGAGAATACACTTTCTGTTCCCCACGCACCTGAGCCAGCACCCATTCAATAGTTGCAGTCACGACGATGCAAGGTACTGAGTAGCCCTGTACGATCCAATTTTCTTGACGACCCATTACTCTCGGCGATGTCGGTAATTAGCTGATTACCACGAATCAAACGGTACAGTCCTCCTTCCCCAGGTTCAACCTCGCCTTTGACCGCGACCTCGTTCAATATGGATCAAGCCATAAGTCAAATCAGGCACGGGGCCCTAATCGAAGTATTGTCGATCGTGACTTGTATCTTCCTTCACGGACCGGCCCCTTTGGGCAGCCAGATATTGTCGTTCCCACTCCTGCTCTTCGGTGTTTCCATCATCATCTTGTTCTTCTTTATAATCTTCACCCATGTCTTCCCCTTCCTCGGGGCCTTCCGTTTCTTCCACCACTTAGTAGCATTGCCATAGCACACTTCGGTTCCAAACTCATCGCTGGAGCCTTCTTTTAATACGCCGGTGCCCAGTAATGAGGGTGTCCGGGAGCGTTACCTGTCCACCTTAGGGTCATGCGAGCCCGAACACCCTCCAGTTGAAGCAGTAGAAGGCTGGATCGGAAAACTGACGGCTACCTGGATTGACAGTGATGATTCATCCTTGAAATCCTCAGGCATATCTTTAAGAACCCGTATTTCGAAATCCTCGCGTCCTTGAACCGGCGACTTAATGAAGTCGAAGGAACCCCAATACTTGTTGATGGTGGCTACTCTTCTGGATTGCGTAGTCGAGGTCAAGACAAGTCTGCCTATATTTGAGGATATTTCGGGAAGCAATGGCGGAGCGGAAATGCTCTACGGAGACGTTGCCGATGATTACTTAGCCGAAGTTGGGCATTCTTTGTCCGGCCCTGTTACGAGCTTTGTCGGGCCAGAATTTCAACGCGCTCAACGAGGATCGAGACGGTGAAGTTTCTGCCTCCGGTGGCTTTTCCTTACTCCGTCTCGCCACTTCATAGTCATTTGGTCTGATGGCCAATAAACTTTGGTCATAGCTATCGGGCATGTTATACATCCTGTTATTGACCGTATTCGTGACGGCGTTGTTGATATCGAAAGAGAACTCAGCTCCAGTCCGTAATCTCTTCAGCCACCCAGCAAACTCTTGAACAGCACGATCGGGCCTGCCACGATGCGTAGTACAGTATTCGGCGAGCTTGGCTGTAGACATCTTGATGCGAGGCGGGAATTGATCCTTAAAAGCCGTAGCCATACGATCTACGGCCTACGGCCTCTGCGTTGAATTGCCAGAGTTCGTCCATTCCGAATATCCGCTTGAAAGTAAGCCCTGCTGTCACCTTATTCGAGGAGGTGATTTCGAATTTCATGTCGGCGTGGCCAGCCCGTATAAGAGTCGGATCAAGGCTCTTGGGAGCATTCGTCGTCATGATCAGAAGCCTACCTTTCTTCGCCGCTATCCTGTCGATGACAATGAGCAGTCCACTTAATGTGATGACTTTGTGTTTCTCCTTTGGGAGTCCTGCTGGGTATCTGTGATCTCGAGAGACTTAGCTGGCTTCTTGGTCTGCGCGAGCGCTTTACTCGGAACCGTGGTCCCCGCCCTCTCAGAGCTTGAGGAAGCTTCTAGTCCAGTGCGCGAGACGCCTGCGCAATCAAAGTCCTCTAGTTAATACAACACAAGGGTCAGGCACCTCCGAGAACACAGGTTCCAGATCTTTGTCATCCACATTCCTGAGTAGGACAGTATACAAAGGGACGCTGGCGTGTGACGTAGCTGCGGTGGCCAACGATGTTTTCCCAGAATCGGACACGCCGTACAGCAGCCAGCAACGCCGATAGGGAGAGCCGGTATTGTTGTAGAAATTGCGAGAGCTCTCATGGAAGAAGTCCGCTATGTCCTTCGCAATAATAGATCGAAGCTCCGGATCAAGATCAATGGTTGACAACGGCCTTCTGCGGCACTTGAAGAGGACTGGATGCTGGTAACCCTTGGTCTGGGGGACGTCAATGGTATCGCTTTGTGAAGAGATCGCGTTGCAGTGCTCAGTTAAAGCGTGTATCGGTTTGCTGGGGCCCCTACGGCAACGTATTATTAGATCCTTGCTCCGGTTGTCGTCGTTGCCGTAGTTTGAGTGGGTATTGGACCGCACCTCTAGATGCAATCGGGTGCCCTCAAACGTGAAGAATCGACCACTTCGCCGTGAAGACGGTTTATAATCCCCTCCGTAGGTCAATTTACCGTAATCGCGGCGCATGTCTAGCAACAAGGTCCTGAAATCGTCAAGTAAGCCGCAGACAAAGGTATAGATATTCGAAAACCCCTTTCGTGAACCGTTGGTCTTGATCGAACCCGATATCGAGTCCTTATAGAAGTCTGCAATCGCTGGAAGATGCGCCCTCGTACCTTTATAAGCCATGTAGCTGTTGATAAACCACAGAGCACCGGAGCCCGTCTTCTGCTTCACTTCGGAGCGGTAACGTTCGAAGGAGGGGGATTTGACATAAGGTTTAAGCCAGCCTTGCTGGTTTCCACTCAAGATTCCTGTGAACCGTGATCGCAAGTCTGAAGGTAAGGTATGACTTCGTCTGCTGCGATGCGTATGCCGGCCTCTTAAAGGGGCTTCGTTCTGATGGTACGCCTCATCCGCCTCCCATCTCTCTTAGTCTGACTAGTCATAGTATGTGTCTGATGAGTATGCATCATTGTCTCCCTCGTCAGGCATCCTCGATGTCGGTTCGGAGGATTCGAAATGAATCGCACGGGGTGGAGAACAGGAGTTCGGACATCGACGATTGAAACTACTCCAATATAAGAAGTCCTGGCGATTCTTAGGGTCGAAATATAAAGGCGGCGCAGTGACTAGGTCAATTGAATAAGGGCATACATACTAAAGTGGAAATCAGTCACCGGGTGGCTCCCGACTCGTAAGTTTCCTGGAGGGTCGATGAAGATTAACGAGTCTCCTGGGTTGTTAACTCGCAATATTGATTTCCAGTGCCAGGACTAGAAGAGAACAGAAAAACGTCTCAAAGTACCGCAGTACCTCGAACTATGTGCAATAGCATTTTTTCTATTTGTGTGACCAGTATCGGGTCGCTGGCAATTCCTCGACATGATCCTTGGAATGATCGATGAAGATTTTGCCCGCCGCTGGAACTCTTACGAGCAGCGCAGAGGGTCCCAGAAGATTTCAGGTAGGTTGTCTACCTAGAAAGTCTCTATTGTTCGAGACGACGAGTTAACGGCGATGATTATTGATCGGAAGATTCGCGTTTCGGTATGGAGTCGCGACGCGTCACGGGCTAAACCAAGCCCACTGGTGGGCGACCTCGGCTTGATGAGTAAGTAGACTAGCTGAATCAAGAATAGCCCGTCTACGAAGACACCCTGACCACTGCACCCAGTCTCTGATCAGACACCCTACGTCTCATCAACATGATCACCCAGCTGGACCTGGTCCCCGGTGGCCACTTACGGGATTCGGCTACCCAGAGGCCCCTGGAGTCCACCCTGCCTTCAAAACATGCCATGCCTGCCTAATTTCCTGCCTGTTATCATGCAGCTAGTTTGATCTCCCGGTTGGACCGTGAATGGCTCGATGGTAGGCAAAATGCATTCTTGATGCCATGATCTGCCTGCCCACTGTTCGTCGTCACTTGCCCCATCGCCCCTCCTACACAACTTTCGCGCTGCTCTTCCGTCATTCACTTCTCGCTGGTGCGAGAGTATGACTTGAATTCTTGAGCGATGATCAGGATATCCGCATTCCTTCAGGCTTTCTTGATCTTTTTTTCGGTATGGGGAAGTGTAGAAGGGCAAATGCTGGGGCAGTACGGCAACGAGCATCGGATGCGACGGCGACAGAGTGGAAATGGAAACGGGAACAACAACAATAATAACAACAATGGACCTGATACGAGCGCATTCAACATCCAGAATGGACGCATATTCACTCCTGGACTAGGTATCATTCTAGCAGTCAGTGTCTCACTCGATTGGGAAAATCTAAAAACAAACTGACTTGTGCAGCCACAACCGTTCACTCCTATGGGCGGCGATTTCCTTCATGTCGCCATCGACGTCTCTGGAGACGGAAAGCTCCAAGTACCGCCGAAGAACCGGGATGATCCCCTAACGCAGGTTTTCAACTTTACGATGTTTCTCACGAGCAACGAGCTGCAAAAGAACTTCACAATATCTAATATTACAACGACTACACCGCCCTTGGCCGACATTATGAATCAAGAGTCGGGACAAACCGTCAAGCATATAAACTTCGAGTGGCCCGACTGCTTAGTAGGAGACGGGAAGGAAGATTTCAACACCACTGCCCGGGGCGATTACAACATCACGATCCATCAAAACTTCCGACTCAACGGTAGCGACTTCTACAGTATATTCAACCTCCCGATATCGGTAACCAACAGCATTGAGCAATTTCCGAGCGCCAACCAGCTCCTCACGAAACCTGCACCGGGCCCTTTGAATGCAAATGGCGGTAGGATGAACTGCGACATGATCTCAAACCCCATGATGAATTTCACCGCTCTCGTTGCGAGCGTCAACAATCCACCTGCTCAGCCCTACATGGACATTCCCGTCAATACTGCTGCAAGAAACCAAGGAGGACAGGTCGGAGGCCCCGGAAATGCGAACCCCAATGGCGGCAGCGGCAACATTGGGGGCTCAGGTAATCCACAAGCGCAACTCGGCACAGGTGGCAAGAGCATGACAGTGAGCGCAGGATACGCCAGCATGGTCTCACTAGCAGCAGTAGCAATAGTGGCGGTGTTAGCTGCATGAGCACTCTCATTGGACAGAACGAACTTTATAATGGAAGATTGTATAATGCAAGCAAGAGCAGCGGGCGAACGAGAATAAGCGGAGATTGGTCTTCCGCGCCGCGACTGCATGAAGAGCGACACTTTTTTTCCTTTCTTTTTGGACGATGAGATAGTCAGGCATGACGAGTCACGGCCCGCAGAGGCGAGGTCGACGTCGCTTGAACAACCTGAGACGATGCACTGGTGGAGCTGCAGGCAAGCACTTTTGGTATTCCCACATACCCCCACATAATCTAGCAATGCATTTTGTATAGAGTAGTCGATCTAGAGCAAATTTTCATTGGAGAATGAATAGATTTTCAATTACTGACCCACAATACCCACAGAATCCGCGAGGATTGCGCTGCGAACTCTTTACCGCCACGTCACTCCTCCAGATCTGGCACCGACGTTTCAATCCTTTCAAATGGTAAAGTGGACTTGCCACAAGCAAGTCTATCCCAGCCACTCGACCGTTTAAGATAGTTGTCTGAAAATTTCCGGCCTTGTTCCCTTCTTGGTTGCGACACTGACAGCCGTGTTTCATCCTGCGACATGCATGCCAGCACCTGGTTTGGGTTCTTGACAGCCCGGGGTAATCGTTCATGCAACCATGTTTCAGCCCTATAGCACGAATGATAAGTGAGCGGAACCTTGAACATCTCTTTTGACTTTCTTGATTTTCATAATTCACGGCTTGGGATTCGCAGAGCACCGTTTCAGACGATAGCATTTCCGTCACTTTGGGTAGCTTGCAGCACGACTATGTGCGTGACAGGGCTGGCTTGTATTAAGAACTGAGATATCTGGTGAGGGATGACGGGACAAAGAGCCTGTGTCTCAAGGTAATATTGCCTATTCGGATGTGAGCCGAATATCGGTGTTGATGCTACGATATGCGCTCGAGGTTTATCGCAGATGCTGCCTCAACATCAACTACTCGACTGCAGCGAAGAAGCTAAGAGAAGCAGACCACGCACCGGAACGAGGCACATCCACCTTTCGCAGTTACCAAGACTTACGATGCAGATGCATCTGCTGCGCAGATCGACTCGGCAGTTACAGTGCTCATCTCTCCTCTTCGCGGCTATCACCACTCTCTAATTTCTCCACCGGGGCCGATGAATCCCGGAGTAACCCAAGCCTTAGCATCTCTACTCAACCTTCGAACTTGCTCCTCGTCGACCTCAATACCCAATCCCGGCCCTTTCGGCAGTTCAATATACCCCTCCTTCACAGTCCAAACCTCAGGATTCTTGGTGTAGCTCGTTAGATCCTGGCTTCCCGCATTGTAATGTATTCCTAGACTCATCTCCTGGATCGCGAAATTCGGTACGCTAGCATCGACTTGTACGCAAGCTGCTAAAGCAATAGGTCCAAGAGGACAGTGAGGCGCGAGAGTAACATCATATGCTTCGCACATGGCTGCTATACGCTTCATCTCTGATATGCCGCCGCAGTGCGAGACGTCTGGTTGGAGAATGTCGACACAGCCGGCTTCGAGGAAGGGTTTGACGTCCCATCTGCTGTGTAGTCGCTCGCCCAGTGCGATTGGACAGGATGTAAGTTGAGCAAGGGCTTTGATGCCCTCGATATGCTCGGAGAGAAGCGGTTCCTCGATAAACAGTGGATGATAAGGCTCTAGCGCCTTTGCCAGCTGTTTCGCCATGGGCTTGTGGACTCGTCCATGGAAGTCCATGCCGACATCCATTCCCAATCCTTTGACGGTCTTAAGTCTCTCGACGGAGTCCTTGAGGACTGATGGGGAGTCGAGCCACGCCATGTCTTCGGTTGCGTTCATTTTGACAGCGTTGAAGCCTTGGTCTTTGCGAGCTTGCCTTTGATCTGTCAGTGCCACTGGCTTTTTGTTGCGGAGGAGTGACTGCACGCTTGTTGTTGCACATCTGACGGCCGATCCCCTCCAATCCAAGCATATACTCTGAGCTTGTCTCTTACTTTTCCGCCTAAGAGCTGCCATACCGGTACTCCCAATTTCGTCGCTTTGAGGTCCCAAAGGGCAATATCGAGACCCGCCAGTGCACTCATGAAGACTGGGCCGCCCCTGTAGAAGCTTGTACGCCAGCACATCTGCCACAGATGCTCGATGTCGCTGCCATTGTTTAGCATATACGAGTACATAATGCGGCGTGGACTCACTCCGCCTCGTATCCCACGTATCGCTCAACCCAAGCATCTAAGCAACCCTCAACTGCCTGTGTATGGCCCTCCAATGAGGCCTCGCCCCATCCGGCATTCCCTGCATCATCCGTGATCTTGACGAAGAGCCATCTCGGAGGGACTCTGAAGTATTCAATGCTCGCTATCTTTCCCATTGTTCGCGAACAAGAGCTTGCAATCGGCCGCTTTTATTGAAGAAAGTCAGATGAAGAGCCTGCACGGCGTTCTTAGGATAGGCAACCCAGGGTCTCCAAAAGACATCCGTACCCGATACATCACAAAAACCTACCGAACCCAGACACATCATAACCTATGCTACATCATGCGAGTATAGTATCCGACGACACTTGCTCGTTGAGGCAATCCGACGTCGGCGCGGGGTCGAACAGCAACGGCGACGCACAGCTCCACACCTCGGAAGCCAGCTTCGGTGCCGGGACAATGACGACCGAGTCATAAACATTACGTGCCGCGAATACCCCGTGAGATTCATCGTTCAATGAGATCTTCGGCGTTGGCATCGAGAGAGCGGAACCAAAAGCACTGAACAGAACGCGTCCCAAGAACACCCCTAAGCACAAGCCGCAAAATGGTCGCGTCACCACCAACAGGGGTCTTCGTCCCGGTGCCGACCTTTTTCAAACCCGCATCATCCTCCACATCACTCCAGGCCGATATCGACGTCGACACCCAAGTCGCACATAGTGTCCATCTAGCCCAGAATGGAGTTCAAGGCCTCGTGCTGCTCGGTTCGACGGGCGAAGCAATACATATGTCCAAGCACGAACGATTCGACATGGTCTCAGGCGTTCGCAAAGGATTGAATGAAGCCGGATGGAATGACTACCCGATTATGGCCGGAGTGTTGATCAACAGTGTAGATGAGACGCTGGAGTGGCTAGAGGACTTCAAGAAGGCGGGTGCGCAGTGGGGATTGGTTCTTGCGCCGGGCTACTTTGGTGCCGCAGCAAGCCAGGAGAACATCAGGGAATGGTATACAGTCGTCGCAGACAAATCTCCTATTCCCATTTTAATGTAAGTGAGCATGAGAGAGAATCCACATGTGGTAGACTGAGTGCTAATACTCCACCTAGCTACAACTACCCAGGCGTCACGAACAACGTCATGGTCACCCCCGAATCGTACCGCATCCTCGCCCAACACCCTAATATCGTCGGCTGCAAAATGTCGCACGGAAACGTCTCCTATCACGTCCAAGTCTCCCTAGACCCCGAAATCAATCACAACAAGTTCCGCGTATACAGTGGCTTCGGTCAACAATTGGGACCCATAGTACTATTCGACGCGGCAGGTGTGATTGATGGGCTTGCGGCGATATATCCGAGAACAGTGTCGAAGCTGATGAAGCTTTCAGAAAAACGGCCTCTTGATGACGAGACTCTCAAGCAGATCAAGGAGCTCCAGTTCATCGTGAGCTCTGCCGAAGAGTTCGTAGTAGCTGGTGGCATCATTGGGATCAAGGAAGCTGTGAAGCGAGTGCTTGGTATGGGTACTATGGAAGGTGGACGACTGCCACTCAAGGGCAAGCTGCCTGAAGGCACATGGGAGAAGTGGGATAAGATACTTAGCAGGATACAGAGGACTGAGGACTCGATTGACCCGTCAGAGGTGAGGTGAGTCAGCGTCGTATAGCAGTTCGAAGAGGAATGATACGGCGAATGGCGATCACGTATTTCGCCTACATTCGACCAAGTCACGCTTATACAAGTCACGCCTAGCGCTGATCACATTCAGCAACCACATCTATCTCTAAGGCCTCCATTTAACCTATAATCAGTCCGCCACGGACGACACCCCATGGAGCTGCGCCCTTCCATTATCACCAAAACCTGGTCTTTACACCCGACTGACCTGAGACGTGCAGGCTTACGATCATTTATGCGCCCTTTCTCGTTCAGCGTCGGGCCAGGTCTCCAATCTTGGCATGGTATTGCACTTCGACTCACAGACGCACAGACATTAGTTCCTCATCTGCAAATTGGCTCCGTCGAAGGATAATACAAGGTGGCCCGGACACCGGAATTACCGGGTCACCTTAAGGCCGTAATCCGACTATCAAGGTTTTACTGCGACTGCCCACATCTGATGGAATACCTAAGGTACTTAGACAGAACGTATAGTTGCTAAAAGTCTGCAACTATGTCCCCTACTCAAAACCTACAATTGGTACTTCTAGGGATAGATACTGCCTGTTCATGGTCTAGTTTGGCGAGTCAGATAAGCGGCTGATTCGCTGAACGTCGGATGCTGTCTTGGTGGTACCCAACGTAGATTAGCGAGCAGAACAGTGTTCATCGGGATCCTGCTTGGCGCGAAGGATGCGCCAGGTCGTATATATCCATGCCAGGCGCCAGGTGAACATATCGCAAACAATTTTCAGAAGTATAACAAACTCTCGCGGCGAAGATTTGAGTCAGTTCATTCAAATTGTTGATCTCCTCAGCCCCGCTGTCGCTTCGCACACCGCTCATTTAATCACTACCTTAAGGTACACTCTGCAGGGTATCATCCCCGACCACACGCCCTCACCATGGCTCCACTAGACGATACAACAGCAGCCAACCGCTTCGACTCATTCGAGCTACACCACACCTCTTACAAGCGCATTGGAGAACATGAGATCGAAGTAAGCGTGCTGATCCCCAAAGAGGTCAGGACAGGGAAAGCTCCATTGCATGTCAAATTCCACGGTGGGGCACTTGTAAGTCCATAGACTCAAATGACCTCAATCACACCTGACCATAAGTAGATTGGCGGTACGGCAACCTACCCGGACTGGTTAGTAACCCCCGCGTACGAAGTGGATATCCACTTCCTCACATTCATGTATAAGACAACGTTTGATACTGACTTCGTTCCCGCGAATTGCAGGTTCGCGCCATGGTACATACCGCTACTTCATCGAACTGGCGCCGTTACCGTACTGCCTAACTACCGCCTCCTTCCCGAGCACAGCGGCAAGGATATCCTCGAAGACCTAGATGACTTCTGGACCTGGTTCAACGGCGGCAAATTCCAAGCCTACCTTCTGTCTCTGCTACCCTCCGTTGTGCCGGATTTCGAGCACCTCTACGTATCTGGCGAATCAGCAGGCGGCTACATGGCCATCATGTCCGGACTTAGGTTACCCAAAGGTACCATCAAAGTCATCTCAGGCCAGTACCCAATGACGAATTACCTGCGTCGCGGACCGAACGCACCATATATGGGCACCAGCCCTGAACCGCCAACAACGGAGTATATCGACAAGTACATGGCATCCATTGTACCAGGTACTGTGCTTTCTGCCGTCGATCCAATGACGCGTATGGACCTTTCGTATGCACTGTCACGGTATGATCGGTATAACGATTACATGGGCACTGGCAAAGAGCTTTGGCCCATCACTGCGATTGAAGATGCGAACTATCTCCCGCCAACGTTCATCATGCATGGCGAGGATGACTTCGTTGTTAGCATTGAGGATACGAGAGCCTTCGTCAAGAAGGCCAAGGAGGTGCTGCCGGATGTTGAGATCAAGTTCACAGCGCGACCGGGACATCATGGCTTTGAAATCATAGAGGGCGCGAAAGAAGATCAGGAACCGTGGTTGAAGGAGGGCTTACAGTGGGTGGTGGAGAAGTGGTTGGCTTGAATGAACGCAGTCCTTTGGCTGTCTACAGGCAGCCCTCGAAGGAAACCATGGAGCGAGCGGGCAGTTATGTAAAGTATGTTATTCTCCTCTCTGCTCTTCGATGACCGCAAAATCGGCACGTAGCTGTTGCATAATGATTTTTGAAAGAAATCCCCAATCTGTTCCCGGTGTTTGATGTTGTCGAAAGCGCTCCTTCCTATTTTTGATGTATTGTGTCCCAGATCGAGGGTCATGCGGGAACGACTACTTCCCCTCCTACCGACGATTAACGCGGACCCACGCCTGCGACATCCTAATTAGATATTGTTTGACAGCTATAGGTGGATATTATGTGGGGAGGATCGTGACCCTATAAAAATGTTAGACAATCATGGTCAATGCATACTTTCTTGCACCATCAGTCATGTCGCAAAGCAAATCATACGATCCCACGGTCCCCCAGGACGAAGTCGACAGGCTCCTTCGCAAATTGGTAAGCGACTCTGAAGGAGCCAATCGTCCCAGATGCTGGTGATGGCTGCGTTAAGATGCTTCGATGCTTGAAGGAAGTGTAATACTGACGTTTTATTCCTAGGTTCATATATGCAGTGGATCTATAAGCTGTACACTTGCTGACCGCATGCCTTCGCCTGGCTCGATGTGCAGCGGAAAATAAGAGCTGGTTTCGTTTCGCGACTGAGAGCGAAGGCCTTCATATACACTTTAATCTACGAGAAGGCTCGAATCCGACCCAGGTAGACCACCTGTAGAGACACTTCTCGAGCCGCAAGACCCCAAGGATCCTGTGCCCGACCTCATTGTCCCATCACTGTCTGCATTCTGTTGATCACAAGGTTCTCCGCGCAGATGGACACTGCAGAATCACTGCCAAGATACATGATTAGCTGGTAAAACAGTTGAATACAACATATATGCTGCGCAAGGTAGAGACTGTGCGCACTGGGTAGACCGCGAGCTTAGTTCCGGCCGGTACGATGCTTGCCAGGCGGTAATCACAAACATTTTCCCGGCAGATCCTCCAGGAGGCTACGAGTTGATAGAGAGAGAACAAGCTGCTGTGATTTCGCGCAATTGTTCATAGAGAAAGCCTTTCAGCGACGAACACAGAGTACGCGGCCGAGATGTGCACACGTCCGTAGACCATTGGTGTCTCCTTCAATGACAACCTTATCGGTACCATAATATTCATGGGCGAGAAGTATCGTGAACTGGGCAGACCCAAGCCATGGGGCAGCGGCCCTGAAGATAAGTAGTGGACAGACGACGTCGATGCTACGCTTTCCCTGTGTCTTTACCAGGTCGTCAATCACGACGTCAATGCTTTGCCACCACTACAACGTCCGATATGACGAGCACATCAAATGCAACGCCAAGGATGAGAATCCGATAAGGGTGCTATTTGGGATCAGCACATTTCCTTACGACGCGTGTCCACCACCCAAGGCTGTTGTAGTAGACTAAGACAAAGAGTCCGAAATTCTTTCGAGGTGAGATGGTCCATATCAGCGCCCGTTAAGGGACTGACTCGAACGTCAACTGGGATTATGGCGGACATTTCGCTTGGTTGGAGTGTCCTACCGGATATGCCTTTATTTATTGTGTTGGCCGAGTACAGTGACGCGAGGGAGGTGTTCGACTGGAGTTACCTAGATGGACCCTTGTGTGCCACTCATTTAACTGTGCAGTAGAGACACGAGCAGAGGGGCCGAAGGTACAACAGCGAGAGACATGTTGTGTTATGCAATTGACGTAGCTCTCCAATGATGACGGCGCTGCTTTCTCAATCCCCGTCGCTCGGGTGGCCAGTCTGGAGATGGTCAGGTCCCTTGGTAGCTGACCGATGCTGTGACCTGCTGCGAACGGTTGAACAATGTGAAACGTACTGGCGCCCGTTGGGGAGTACCAAGCGTTGAAAGTTTATTGACGCGACGGGTGCAACGATCAAAGTCGCAGCCTCATAGGTTTCGAGACCGCCTTTCCTCAACGAGACGGTGCTTGCCCAAAGCGGTAACGATATCAACAGCTGAGCACGAAACAGGATTGGCGACTTCAGGTGAGAGCGTCCCAGCATTAGATGCGACACCGAATCCAGGTCTCATGGTTTCCCTCGGGAGGCCCTGAGAGGGAGCTTCGTCTGTTTAAACGGTCCGCAGCCAATCAGAGCAGCGCAGCACCTACCACCAATCTCCGAACCTGGGGAGCTTGGAGAAAGGGTACAGGCCCCAGGCGATATGACAGCTGGAGAGCCCCTTTCTGGTTTTCCACAAGAGACTGCGGCTTCTACGCGATTGTTGCGGCCGTCGCGCAGTCCCGACTCCCTCCATTGCGCTGCGTGACAGCAATTGCGACTCTGGCAGGCGCCTGCGACACACGACACTGGATTCCCGAGCCAGGCGCGCCGCATTGCTGCCACGCCGTCGCGCCTTTTCGCTCCTTCATTTCCCTTCCATCACCGAAACCGAGGTCATTTCCGAGTGCGACTCCATGAGCCCTGGCGAACCTTCACCGCCATGAGCGCTGAGGCTGCGAAGACCCCGGGCTGCCACGTTGCTGCGGAGGCGTCTCCCCAGGATGGCGGCCCGTCGCCCGCGAACTCGACACCGAACGATGCATCACCATCCAAAACACCCTCGCCGCGCGCATGGCTGAGCGGTGTGCGGCGGCCCAAGACATCACCAGGTCCCAAAGCTTCAGGACTGAAGAGAACGCTGGTGGCAGTAGATGACGCGCGACGAGATTCGGCCTTGGCGTCATCGAACTCTACCGCTAGCACCGACCACACCACCCACCATGCCCCGTCGACGCCCACGAGCCTCCGCAAGACGCCGAGTCTTCCCGCCATAGTCGTCCAGGATGACCCGTCGTCACGAGCGAGCTACAGTCGACAGCAACCACAAGGGCCGCCCGGGCAGGACGAGGAGCAGGACAGCTTTCACGGCGTCTTGGACACCATCATCCCCACCGGGGGCTTCGATGACCTCACTTCGCCGAGCCAGGTCTCGTTCTCAAAGAGAGGGAGCATGCTGTTGGGCGGCAAGCGGGCAAACAGGGTGAATAAACAGCTCGGGCTTGCTGCGGAAGGAGCACCCGCACCCAAAACAACACGACCGCGACACAAGGAGGAGGAACAGCCCAAGACACACACAGAGAAGGACCGACCCGCCCCAGTCACGCAACGCCTTTCCCCGCGCTCGCCGTCGAGAATGTCTGGACGGGGACGGGTTGTCAGCAACCGCGTCCTCTCGGCCGACGAGATGATGTTGTCGCGCAAAGTCCGATCCATGTACCAGCATGGGAACGAGAGCGCTGCCGATTGGGACGGGCCCGAGGGGGGGTTGGGCAGCACACAACAGAGCATTGGGGACAACAGCAGCCCGTTCGGAACACCGGTCAATAGCTCATCGTTGACAGTGGATAGGCAGGGAGACGATGCCTATTCCACACGGAGCTCAAGAAGAGGGAGTGCCGCTGTGATTCCAAAGGAAGCTACCGAGACAGCTGGGGGTATAGAGGACTGGTCTGAACTTGAGGGAGGAGAAGTGGACCGCTATGGCTTCATTATACCAAAGAAGACGGGCTCGCGGGCTTCGCTGAACGGGGGGTTGGAGGGGACAGAGGAACCACGACTTCAGCGCGTCTCCACCGCCCTACAGCTCGTTGCAGAGGAGCCTCGCAGACGTGGTCTCGGACGTAGCGTTTCCAAGGCTCGATCCGCTCGTTCAGCTAATCCCAGGTCCGAGTCACCTCGCCGACGCTCGCAGAAGTCTAGCAAGCCGCCGGCGTCTATTTTGTCAGGCTACACCGCTCGAACCACTCCACCAAGGCTTCGCAATGCTACCAACAAATTACCGCACAATAGGAATCGCCGACTGTTGGATGAAGCTAGCGACATGCTCAAACTCCCCCCTGGCCTCGCCGACTTGGCAGAGGAGCAAGACGGAGGCAAAGGAGCCCAGGCCATGAAAGCAAAGGAGATTGAACGAGGCGAAAAGTGGCGAAAAATGGCCAAGGTGGTTCATTCAGGACCCGACAGTGGGGGCATGATGTTTGAGTTCGACGTCAAAGACCCCAAGGTCATCTCCCGCACATGGAAGGGTATTCCTGATCGGTGGAGAGCAACCGCATGGTATGCTTTTCTCGCTGCGAGTGCCAAAGCCGACCCCGACAGCCCAACCGAGGAGGAGCTCGTCGCCAGCTTCTATGAGCTGCAAGAAGAAAGCTCTGCCGAAGACATGCAGATTGATGTAGATGTGCCAAGGACGATTAATCGACACATTATGTTTCGCCGAAAGTATCGCGGAGGGTGAGTCGCGGTCCAGTCCCCAGTCGGCGAAGACGCCAACACTGACCGTGCACAGACAGCGACTACTGTTCCGCGTGCTCCATGCAATGTCTCTGTACCTGCCAGACACAGGCTACGTTCAGGGCATGGCCGCGCTTGCTGCCACTCTTCTCTGTTACTATGAAGAAGACCGGGCCTTCGTCATGCTGGTGCGCCTATGGATGCTTCGAGGCCTGGAGCGGCTTTACGAAAGTGGCTTCGCCGGGCTCATGGAGGCTCTGGATGACTTCGAAAAGAATTGGTTGCGTAACGGGGATGTAGCAAAGAAATTAGTAAGCCAAACCCTTTCCTCTGGCGAGCACAGCCGTCTTCGCCGCGGGTCTCCCGCCCGCTTCTGTGATGAAGTGGCTGGGAGATGTTCGGCTGTTCCGATCCATTGAAGCCAAGTTGCGCTGAGCTGCTCGCTAACCCCAGATTCTCACAGGAAGAACTAAGCATCCCGCCAACCTCGTATGGAACGCGATGGTACCTGACTTTGTTCAACTATTCGATCCCCTTCCCAGCCCAGCTGCGAGTATGGGATGTGTTCATGCTATTGGGCGACGCTTCTTACTCGAATGCAACCACATCAACATTCAGCGGAGATTTGGACGTCCTGCATGCTACCTCTGCTGCACTAATTGATGCAGAAAGGGAGATCTTGCTTGATTCGGACTTCGAGAACGCTATGAAGGTGTTGACATCCTGGATTCCAATCAACGACGAAGACCTTATGATGAGAGTGGCAAGGGCGGAATACAAAATGCGAAAGAAACGAGCCAATGCAAGATGAAAGGTGGCTTCTACGATTACATATCAATCCAGTCATACAGGCGACCCGGATGTAAGTGGTGGCTAGCCCTCAGCCACCATCTGCAACTTGTCACGATGGAAGCTTCGGCAGCGCTTCCAGCCTGATTCGAGAAAGCGTTGACGGGTTCAACGTCGATCTATTGAGATCAGTGGCTTGCACTCGTCGCGTGCCGCTAACGTGGCTCCACGTTTTCCCCCATCGAGCGTCTATTGATTTTCCCTTTTGCGGTTGGCAGGTTATACGGCAACACCCACATGAACACTTGCTTTTGTTCGCTTAGCACGGGACAAAATTCATTGACAGCCGTCACCGCACGTTATTTCGGCATGGCTCGGTGAGCAGTGCCTTCGACCCGATTGGACTGGGGCACGTGCGATGGGAACTTTCCGACAGCACTACGACATTGAATTTCATTTGTACGGCATTTCCTTGCTCTCAGTGCATCTAAAGGGTCGGTCCTCGACGATAGCTTACATGATACCTCTTACCTGGACGACAGATGTACGGCATCATGGATGATGGTCATGAGATATAACATACAGGTAGTCTATAGTCATAATCTATAATACAGCGAATATTGACAGCGAGCCTGCCGAGGCCCCCAATGCCGCCACCACCAGATTCTTGCCGAGCCGTCTCGACTAACCAAGCCTCAGGTACCTTGCGTTGCGCTTCCTCCTGCCCTGGTTCTCAACCTCCAAACCGTATTGCGATTGCTCCCGTCCGTGTGCAATGAGTCCCGGCAAGCCGCGTCGGACGGAGTCGGATTGGAGCATCGTCGGCTCGCCTGTCTTCATGCAGTGCAAATCAATACACGGCCGCATAGCAAGTCCTGCACCTTAGTTTCGCGAACAGCACCGCGCCGGTGAGAAATCAAGCAACCTGTCTTAAAATTTCTCCATGTGGCGGCGTCGATCGTTCTTTATCTTGTGCAACGGAGCGAGCGCCCTGGGTCTGGGTTTGGGTCGGGTGGGTGAATGTGGACTGGGACAGAAGGTGGAGGAGAGGGGTGGAACCATGGAAGAGGTACCCGCACGAACCTGATCTGCGGATACATGCCAGCACATTGTACGATTGGATGTTCTCTTGAAATCTCTTCTCCGGGTACCAAGGGTGTTTCTGGCGTGAGGCAAAAACAATCGAGGGGAAGGTGGTGGTGTTGCAGGTGGCTGCCGAATTGGGAAGGGAGGCGTGAAGGCGGGGTGGCGACATTCGTCTGCTCCTTCCTTCGATGACGCTGCCCCTCGCCAGCGCCAGCCTTCTAGCCCGCGTTGATTCGCCTGGCGGAAGTTTTTTCGCCTCCCACTATCGCTCGTTCTTCAACTTTTGGCGAGAAGGAATCTAACCCGAGCGCGTCGTCGGCTGTGACTGCGGGCGACGCCAACGCCATGCCTCTTTTCCTTCTTTCATCCGCACCTGGTGCGGCATCTCAAGTGGAACGGACGACGGACCCAGCCAATGCCGATCTGTGGGCTGACCTGCAGGGTGAGGCGAGCAGATCAACAGTGGGGTTGCTGGATGAAGACGACGGTTGCTATGCGTGCTGTGCCAGAGGTGAGGAGATGCCGTCGGCGCGGTAAAGCATACGCCCAGCGCCGCCACCGAGATGGCGGCGCTTCCCCGAAGTTAAGGAAACGATTGCGAGGTGAAGGTGGAGCCGACGGTATATTCACGAGCATTGACGGGTCTAACTGGAGCCGGCAAGAGCGGGGTGAGTGCGAAGGTGCTTTTGCCCTGCGTCGACATGGCAGCCAATGATGGATGCTTACTGCTCCTATGCCTGGCACTCTTTCACGAGGGCGAGATCTACGGTGCGCGCACCGCCGCGTGCTCGTGGTACGCAAGCTCGCTGCAAAGCATCTTGACTGCTCACACACACCGTCGGCTTGCCATGCCCGAGGCGGCAAGAGGTACATGTCCTTCGGCTCCTCCTGTCCACCGCTACTGCAGACACCAACCTCGGTATACTTTTCATGCTTCACAAATGGATGCGTAGCTAACCCAATCGACAGACTCCACTGACGACGAATAGCTTTGCCCGAGGCGTGAGCCTGCCGTTCAACATCTTAATGTCATTTCCACAAAGCCCAGCTCTACTGCAAGCCTCACACCTTTTTCTGCCTCCGATGCCTTGGCACAGGCACCTTCGATGCAGCCAGCAAGCCTTCAGCCGCCATCATCACGAGGTGCGGTCTGCCATTGTCCAAGGTGAGCCTAAAACCACGGTGGATATCAGCCTCATCCATCGCTCAAGCCACCCGGTCTCTCGTCGGTGAGGACAAAAGCAAGCGCTATCCGCCGGTCTGATGGGCATACTCAGCTCTAGCTATTCACGGGTACGGGGACCAAAAGTCCAAGATGAAGACATCAGCAAGGTTGTTATCCGGTCTCACGTTGTTCACTATGGCTATTAATTTCCTTGGGCATGGATCACGGCTGGGGAACCACGTTTGCGAGTTTCACGACTCCACTTCTCATCAACTCGGGCTCCAAAAGAAGCAACAAGGCGCACCTCCAACAACTGGAAGCGGCTGGCCCGCGTCAAAAATGGGCTTCTATCACATGGCTCCAATCTTACTGCTCCATGCCATGTGCCGCCGAGGATACTGCAGTCTGCGAAGCAGGTTTGCGTCCATTGGGGAATCCCTCCTCGACTAGCGACTTCTACTTCGGTCTCTCACGAAGCTTGATCCAACCGTATCGTCTGCATGGCAGACTACGTACACCTTATCGTTGGCGGTCACGGATGGTTGTCCTGTAGAGGCTCGAGGAGGCCTCGCCTTTACGCTGCCTAGACGCGGGTGATTGGCCGGCGCTTAGATGCTCCAGCGGGCCAAATCTCATTCAGAGATCCTTTGGACTGATCTGGCGCGCCACATGTTTCAGGTAGACCCCCGTCGCTGCGAATTAGGCAAAGTTCCAGCGCGGGCACGGAAATTTTACTGCTGAGTCGATCGCCCACACCGGAGCCAGGCGGTCGGTGATTGCGCAACCCGATTCTTACGAACGGCCCCTCATGGGCTGCTGCACGTCCCATTTCATCTGCAGACACCACTTTCAAAGACCACGAGGATGCGCCGGCTGAAGTCGAAGGCGATGCTAGTAGAGGAGAAGCGCGCCGTGAAGATCAACGCATGGCCGCGCATCTCCAGAGCCCTACGTAACGCTCTGCCAGGCCACTGGCGTCAGTTCGGTGATCGTTGCTCTTATCGATTCGCCATGCCGCCCGCCGCGCTGCGTCGATCCACAAGGGGGTGTGCTCGAGGCTGACAGGTTGACAAGGAGTTTGGGTGCCACGGACGTGCTTGGTCGTGCTTCCTGTGAACAGACGCCCCCGCCGTTGGCCAACGTTAGCGGCTGGGAGTGACGGCATCTGCATTGCCTGTTCGGGTACTGCACTTGTCACGCATCAAAGCTGGTTCGTAGCTGAGCGGTCATGGATCCGGCTGCGTGTCCTCAAGTGGACAGTTTCGTGTTGATACACACCGGCTCCACCAACGCGCAAACTTCATTTCGCACTACTTGTTCGGGACATCACACGTCCTAGGTCTGACAATAGCCACCACCCTTCATTTCCCTTCACGCAGCCTCGAGCAACGTCAACAGGCTCAAAAGAGTCAAAGCCGCGTCTGTGCGCCAGGGCGTTAATCTGCCAGAGCATTGCGCTCGCTTCCTCCCGAACGTTGACCCTGTATGCTGGTCCTGGGCCGCTGTGCAGGCGGCCAGCCCTTGTCTGCCAGCACTCAATTCCACAAGCCTCGCCTCCACTAGCCACGATACCCAGATGAGCCGGCCGGCAACCGTCACTTGGGAGCCCAGAAGCGGCGGCAGGCATCAGTAAGCTGGAGCACATGGCAGTGTGCAAATTGGCTTCGACAATTGCCCGCCTCTAGTGCTGGTCAGGTACCTCTTGTACCTCGAGTAATACGGGAGCATGGGCATTGGCGACTTGTGCATTCTGCCGCCGTAATCCCGTCGATGGCAAATTGAGGCCCTCGTTAAGTTGCGAGATATATTGTGCGGTGGTGCTTCGCAACGATTGAATTGATAGGCGACCGCCCACCGAGTAACGGAGGGCAGCATTACGAGATTTCAGCGCTTTGCTCATAAACGTTACATAGCGGCCTGCCGTAAAGACATCAGGCGACGCGGCTTCCCCAGCGTGAACGAGTGGACACGGTCACGTTCAAGCCCGCTTGCCCCAGGCCTCCTCCATCATCAAACTAAATATCGCAGAAGGCGTCTGTGCTTGGCTCGACGCATGTCAAATCGTAGTCGCGGCCTATGCTAGCGCCACATCGCCCGGACTGGGAAACACAACCAGAGCTTGCAGCGGCGGAAGCCTCCTCGGGCACGTCAGAGTGCAGAACTACAAGACTCCCAACCGCGGGCCTTTCCATCCCTCATCTGCTGACGGCAACTTTTGCTGGTCATGCATATCCTTGCTATTCCTTCCCACTGCCGCCCGCTCTGAACGCCACACACCGGCTGTCCTGTGCGGCCAGCCGTTGCTTGGTCCTCTAAGTCGTTGGCTACCGTAGTCATCCTCGTTGGTTGGTCCAACTGAACCCGGCCTGTCTTCCTTTCTTGTACAATCGTTACCACCTTCTCCGCTTCTGCTGCTCTTCTCCGGCCTACTTCATGATCCCTCCCACCTGGGCCTGATCGACCCAACCCGCCCACGCGAGCCAACACTGGCGAGATCATCGGCGCAGCCTTTATCCATTCCCATTTGCTCCCACTGGCATCGCCTTTAACCGCGAATCAAAGTGGGCCTCTGGTACCTGGCAAGCATTGACCCTAGCCCTGGAGGCAACGGGCGCTGAGCTCAGGGCCATAGGTGGACGTTGCTCCTTAGAGAACCCGTCTGGAATAAGTATGTGTGCTGCTCCATCTCTTTCCGGACTCTGAAAATTCGACAACTCTCCACCAGTCATTCTAATGTCGAAAACTTTCCACACCATCTTTTGCATTACCCTCACCACCCTTCATGTTGCTCACACTCTCTAAGCCAACCAAGTCGGAATTCGAATTCAAGTCTACTCATGATTACTCTCCGACATTCTCGACCTCCACGTCCGCTCGATACTCACCCGTTAAGCTGCCTGGCGGGCCATCGCCCATACAACCAGCCAGTACTTCTACCACCATGGGTACCCCTCACCGAGGGCTTCCACCGCCTTCGGCGATGACCCTGCCAGATCCTGGGCGGGGACCCCCTCCAATCCCACCTTCATCCATGGGCTCGCTACCCCCAGCACCTGCGCAGTGGCAAGGCGCTGATGATGGTATGAAGAACTGGCTGGTTGCAAAGGCTGAAGAAGAGAAGAGAAAGCAAGAGGAGGAAAGAACGAGACAGGAAGGGTTGCGGCTCGAGCAACGCAAGATTGAGCAATCCATGCTTCGAGAGTCGATGCAGGGTGGGATACCGCCCCATCTTGTGCCCATGATCTTTGCTGGCATAGGGGGAGGGAGTTTGGCCAACATTAGTGCGGAGTGGATTCAGCAGTACAACGCCCAATTACAGCAGGCTCAGCAGCAACAGCAACAGCAACAGCAGGGCCAGTCCCAACTGTCCCCCGAGCTGCGAAGAGAGACGAGACTGATCGGCGGGGCGCCGGCTGGCGCGTATGGAGGTCAACCTCAGACACCTCAAACCGTTCTTCCTCCAGCTTCAGTCCTCCCAGGGCAACCCCTAGCGTCCCAACCGGGACACGGATCCTTCTCCAGTGCGTACGCCGGTGGGACCCTGTCCCCACGAGCAAGAGCTTCGCAATTGGGCCATGTTGGTGCCCCTACATCCGCTCCCCGTCCACCCCCTCAATCGCAGCTGCCCAGGCTGACCACGAACGAACTTCAAATTCAGCAGCCCCCAACGGCATCATCGAACAGTCAACAAATTCCACAGACTCAATCGGCACAACAGGAGCAGTCGTCCCCTTCGATATACTTCCATCACTGGGTTCCCCCCACGTCCCAGACTGAGTCGAAACCATCGAGCGGGAACCCGCCAGCAACACCGTCAGGTAAATACAAAGCTTCGCCTTCGTCCTTGCCCCGCCAACGTGCGTTGTCTCATGCGTCTGACCCAGACTACACCAGCTCCCCCAAGAAGCGGAAGGCCCAAGGCAGCCACCCAGCTCCTCCGCCACCAACATCGGCGCCCCATTCATACACATCGCCGTCATTCTCGCAAGTCTCCTCGTCCTCCACATCAACACCAGGCCGTCGTGGGCACGCCAGAACCCGTTCCGATACCTCTAATCGAGGGCAGGAGGGGCAGGGCTCTCATCTAGGCCGTCGAGGTACAATATCCAGTCATTCGCAACTGGAAGCGGGCGCACAGCACAACGAGCCCCCTGAGCATCGGTTCCAGCAACCTATGCGCGCAAGTGAAGAGCCACGGCAGCACCAAGTACATCACGACCTGTCGTATGGGCCACCACCACATCGAGGCGACGGCCAAGGTGGAAATGGTCAGCATGGACAATCGGCAGCTTCCATGGCATATCAAACTGAAACACGTCAATCCGGGCTCCACCAGCGAGATTTGGGGCATGTGCCATCTCCAAAAAGAGAAGCCGGAGCTCAGTAAAATCAGGAACAGGTTTCAGTATCGCAACCGGATTCGGGCCCGTTGTCCAGACCAAGCCACCGTTGACTGGTCAAAATTCTCAGGCATGGAGCTGTGCGGAACGTTATTTTAATCGGCGCCATGGTCGGAAACGATGTTCCACTTGGGTCTCTTGCGGGCATTGCAAGCGAAATGAGCTCCACAACACCACCTCTTTTCGACCATGACAGAAATCACGAATACTGCAGGATCAGGCTGTCCGCCAGAGCGACCACTTGTAACTTCAAATCTTGGGAAATTACTTTCGCAACGTCCTTACGATACTAGCCATGCCGGAGTACAGATGCTTCCAATAAGGTCGCGATACCGCGGGAATTACCGGCTCGGTTGCCGCATTGTCGTCCGCATCACTACGGCTGATTCCTCCTCACCTTTGGCTTTCTATTTCCGAGCACGGTTTGGCGCCTTCAAGATTTTGGTCTCATATACCCAGAGTATATCGCATTACTCATTATTGGATGGTATAGATAGAATTGTGTTGGCTTTACCTGATAGGTACACCTTCCGATCCTGCGTCTTCAGTTCCTTTCCGGTCAGCGTGGTCGCATGCACTATACAGTGCTCTCGTCAGCTAGCCAGTCCACACCCACTGTTCTCTTGCGGGAGATGAAACGTACAGCGACGTGCAGGACGACGGGCCGCTTACGCATATCGATGGCAATATAACTCCACGCGCCGGCTGCTGCGCTCAACATGCACTGGGACCGGAAGCAGCATTGGTATTCACCTCAGCATACCGGTGCCACGGTTGTCAGGCAAACTATTCACACCGAACGCCCTATCCGAAAATTGCTCGCCAAACTGCCACTGATATCCTTGCGAAGTTTCTGTATTATAGCCTGGAATAGAGTGGCGGATACTCGTCCAATGGGTTGTCGGCATCTGTCAGCTTTCATTTATCGCACGATCGGATTCCAAGTTATACCCTGCACACTTCGACTGCATCGCATGCGCGCCGGGCGGGGCTGCGTCACGACTTGTTCGCGAATCTCCTAGTAACTTGCTTTCTCTCTCCTGGCAATTGGGCGTTCCTTGCATCCGCGACACTCACCCTGGCATGGTTTGCGCGGCCGCAATTTTGGCAGTTTTCTTGCTTGGCGTCGATATCCGGGATATCAGCGTCACTATTATCGCATCTTGATCGCTCGCTTGGGCCGGCACGGCTCGGTTCTGGACGTTGACGTTGAACGGTCCCTGTACCCGTCATTCCTGGCGCTTTCGAGCTTCACCCGTAGGCGTGTACTCTTGGTCGGCTACTTTTTTCCCCTTTGTCGAAATTTGGATCTTCGAGGCTACTCTCTATCTTGGTTCTCCAATCTTCCTTGTTGGCTGCAATTTGCTTTTACCATATACCCGGTTTTTCTCTATTCTACTCGCAGAGGAGGGATATTTCCTACTAGGGATGACGGACGGGAAGTCCTGTCGAAATTCGGTACTAGGTTGACTTTGGCACTGTTCGGTCCGGCGCCTACTATTTTGTTTCTCTTCAGTGCACATATTTTTGGCGGCTTGGGTTGGGTTTTTGGAATTGCAAAGGGGCCACAAGATCAGACCACGGAGGTTGCGACAGGCGTTTGCGGGCTTGCATCAGCACCCCTCATTCGTATTGTGTTTATAGTCATGGCTAGCTTCAGCGGGCTGGGTCATGCGACTCGGACAGCAGGAGCACAGGAAAGAAAGAAAACAAAATGCAGATCACATAGGCTGGCGGTTTCGGACTCGTACAGTCGGTCGGCCAACCAGCCAGCCATTCAGTTCAGCTGTTCGCACCACAACCTATATTTTTGGAGTCTTGCATTGTGTTTCAAATTTAAGATGTTGCATACCTAGCGCTCATTCGCAGCCTCGACGGGTGAACAATTGGGTTTAGGGTCGTGGGATACGGGATGTGGCGTTCAGCCCCGAAGGGAGGTTGTGCAACGTTTGGGGACGGCGTGGAGATGAGGCTGCATGGGTTGGTGAGCCCCGATGGGAGCCGGGTGTCTCAATCCAGTTGTTGATTGTGACGGGGCAGAAGGTGAGACCGGGAACTGACTGTTCCAGGTTGAAGCGCGCGAGGCTTGGGATCAACAAGTCCTTGAACACACACGGTATTCGTATTGGACTCGGTAATCGCGGCTCAACAACTGCATCTCGTGAACCTCGAGTTTCAACAGCCCAACGCGACGACGCCGTCAGCAAACAGACCTGCAAACCCCCTCCACTCTAGGCCACGGAAGAAGCCGCCAAAAAAAAAAAACAAGATTCTACAAGCATGCATTCTGTCAGCTGTCATCTCACGCCGGCCTCGACCAAGAAATCATCCAATTTCTCCTATTTCTATTCGCCACCACTGATACCCTTGCCAAACTATCCATATACTCCGCCCCCTCTGATTCGCCAGAAACCGCACAAATCTCCGAATTTCCTTGTACATCTCCAGCAATAGGAAGACGACATTTGTTGTAGACCTGTGCCACTCGAAGGTCTCGGGAGAGGCTGCCATATTTGCAGCGGGGGAGGAGATCGCAGCGGAGACGGATGAGTCTGCGAACCCGAAAGGGAATGTTTGCGCTAGTGCAAGAGGAAGACCGGGGTGCGCTGGGCCGAAGGGTTTGCGAGATACGAGATGTGGCGCAGGAGTAAATGGCAGTCACGTGAAAAGCCAGGTTTGTGGCTTGAGAGTATGCTAAGTCAGGCGGGGCAAATGTGGCTGGTGGATTGCTTCTGCCCCACCACTTCCTCACCCATGGATGTGCGCCTGCTGCCTGACGGACCGACGCACGCCATACAAAAAGCTTTCGGCAGCCGCTGCCTACCAAGCGACAAGAGAACCTACTGCATCCAGGGTCCTCCTTCTGCTACCGCGGCTTCGGACAACATACACGACTGAGCGACTGGACCGACTCTGTTCAAACTTGTTCGACATACACCCGCACAACACTACACGAGAGATACACGCGACAAAACTGCAAAGATGCAAATCAAGTAAGGCTACCTCCTTCCATGTCATGGTCCCCGATGTTACTCGCGGGGGTACCGTGGGATGCTGGAAGCGGAGCGGAGAAAGGAGTCGGCTTTGGAGCAGAGCAGTGCTGACCCTCCTACAGAGTGCGAACCCTCACTGGCAAGGAGATCGAGCTCGACATCGAACCCGACTACAAGGTACGCCCAATCCGCTTTCCCTTAGCCATCCCCCTTGGGGGCTGCGAGGTCACGAGAAGAGGAGGGTTGCAAGGCAGACACATGGAGATACAAGGAGCACAAGCAGATGCGGACAGAAGGATGAACATAGAGAAGACATGTCAGGCTGACGGAATGCACAGGTCCAGCGGATAAAGGAGCGCGTCGAGGAGAAGGAAGGCATCCCGCCGGCGCAGCAGCGTCTCATCTACGGAGGGAAGCAGATGTACGTCCCCTCTTTGCCGCCTCCAGCACACAAGAATATACACTAACGCAGTGCTCGTACAGGGCCGATGACAAGACGGCAGCAGACTACAGCCTCGAGGGCGGTGCCACGCTCCACTTGGTACTTGCCCTTCGTGGTGGCCTCTGATTTCCCTCCCCTCCTTTCCTCCCCGCCTCGTGGGCGTCTGGTCCTTTTGCTGCGCGGGCTGACTTATGATCCGAGCATGGGTTGGCCGAGGTTCCGATATATGCGCCCGAGGCTTGATGGCTGTTTCTTCCGGATTTCGGTGGCGGGTAATGTGATGGAGTTGGCGTACACATGGCGGTTCGTAGGAGACGACAAGATCATGGTGGGGAGACCCGGCGGTCGGCGATACGAAAGGCATCTTCACGCCATTGTTACATGATGGTGTAGGAATGAAAGGTTTCTTGCATGTGCTACTGAGATGCGTTTTCCTTATTTTGCGCATGCTTGTATGTGCTCGGGTATTGTGTGTGCTGATATCTAGGTCCTCTTCATCTTCCAGCATACCCGCATCAGATTCAATAGCCTTCTGTTACCACCTAATATAGGCAAGAGACATAGATGAGCGTGTACTCAAGGCCATACTGTCCAAGCCCACTCCGATGCCGAACAAACCCACTGACCCGACTCAACTTCTTCAGACACCCAAGCCAAAGTCCAGCAACGAGTCCCCTCCACTCCCATCTAGCATACTAATCCCCGCTGTAACTAAGCTGTCGAACTGCCCCCAGCTGGTCAAATCCGCCATGATACTACTCGTCGGCAAGAAACTCGTATTGAACACCGCGCTCTCCGGCGTCGGCAGATTATTCGACCCAGCGTAATACGATCCAAAGCCGGGACTCGCATCCCTCTGGGGCGTCGACACCGGCACAGACAGACTCGTAGCCGCATTCAACTGCGGCCCCTGCAGCGCCGACGACGACGGACTCGGCAACACCGCATGGCCCACACTCGGACTCGCCACCCCAACTTCACCTCCCACACCACCCTTCTGCGCCTGCTGCTGCTGCTGTTGTTGATTGTGATACCCCATCGTCTGCCTCTTCGCCTCGAGCCTCAACTCCTCCAGCACAAGGCAATACCTCTTACTCAAACAATCCGTCTCACTGATGCCCTCGAGCACGGCCTGGCACCGCTGACCTGCAGCAAAGTACCCTTCGCACTTGCCCGGCTCGACGATGCCTTGCTGAATGCGGTATATGTAGAGCACGACGACGGCGCAGAAGGCGTAGTATTGGGTGAACCAGAAGGCGCGGAAGATGTGTGTGTTTTGCATTTCGTCAATTACTCTCGCGATGCCCATGGCGGCGTCGAGGCAGGCTTGCGCGTTGGCCGAGGTGTCCATACTCGTTGTTGGTGGTGTGAGGGGGTCGTAGGGGGCTCGATTTGCGGGGGCAGCCGAGGTGGGCTGGGAGCTGTTATTCGTGTCGATGAAGTGTGTTAGGGAGGCGAAATTTGAGAGGAGGAAGGGGCGATGGACCAGGAGAACTGCGTGATAGTAGGCTAGGTTTAGCACGTTGCGCTGGCGTTGATAGAGGGGGATTAGGAGCGAGGAGGGGAGGTCGGAGGCGTCGAGGAAGCGGGTGAGGTTTGAGCGCCACATGTGTAGGTCCTTTGTGTATTTTGTGCTGAGTTCGATGCGGAGGGGCATGCTGGGTGGTCGGATGGGATACAAGTCGCGTAGGACGAGGGAGACGATGCGCGAGAGTTTTATGTGCTCTACTGGCGCCATCATGATCGGTATGGAGTGGGATGTGGGGGTCGCCGGTTTCATCGCGTGTCGGTAGAGGTCGGCGTCATCTACTATTGTGGGTAGTTCCTGTGCCGATGTCAGATGGAAGGTTGTAGAAGAGGTAGGGTAGCTGTGGGGGCTTACTTGATCTATATCCTCATCTTTGAAGGTTCGTGGTCGCCCGAGGGCAGCCGCGAGATATTTATCCAGTGTGTATGCAACCCAGAATAGCCGTCTTCTGCTCTCGAGCTCGACATAATCTACCGTTGCTGATGGATCGCATCGTCTTCCCCTATTTAGACCGATGGCGAAGGCAAGATGCGCCATCGTGCCAAAGAGACTCCAACAATGGTTGATACGGGACTGCGTGAGCAGATAGAAGCACTGGCCCAAACGTGCTTGTACGCTCGTCAGACGAACAGCTCCTCGCTCTTTTGTCAGTTGATGCTCTGAAGCAAAGTAGTATCGTGCACTGCGCTCAATCAGCATGCATATCCCCTTCACATCGTATCAAGGCCGAACTATAATCCTTACCTATTATCATGATCAAGGCTATTCGATGGCATATAAGCCTGAGCCTGTGCAAAGACAATCAAGAGTAGTGCCGTCTTCGAAGGCGCTTCCTCCTTACACCGCATATCCCCTTGCGTTTCATAAAACTCATGCAGCATGCTCTCAATCGTCGGTCTATGCAGGAACCGATGCGTCGGCGAAGCGAAATCGAAGTACTTGTCAACCAGCCGCTGGGCCTCGGGTTTCGGAGGCAGGACGAAGAAGGTTGGGTCGTACTCCGGTAACGGCGCATCACCAAAAGTGAAGATGGAAGAGTCATGCGACACAGAACTATTTTGATGGAGCCTCTTCTGGATTCGAAGAAGAAATGAGACACCTGAAGCTGCGCCAACATAATGGCCTTGCTGATCCGTTTGTCCCGGTTCCGGAGACGTTCTTGAAGCGGGATCTCGGGCTGGGTCGCTGTTTTCGCTGGGTACCGCCAGCCTATCTGTTCGGCTGAAGATGTCACTGACACTCAGACGACCAAGCCTCGGTGACGTTGGTGGTTTGTGGAACTGGAAAGATGGCGTTGCTGATCCTTTGGGAGAGCTGTTTGGCACTGATACTGATGCCGGCATGGATACTCTGGCCTGGGAGGCGGCGGCCATAGCGGCATCATCGACTATCACTGATGGGAGCCTCCCTCTGGTGTATAAAGCCGTGAATTCACATGGTAGGTTCGCTTTTAGGCATAGGGTGCATGGACAGCGCCCTGTGCATCGAGTCTTCTTCCTTTACGAATCTTAGTAATAGTCTTCAGGTGAATACAAATTGTGTCCTCAAGCTGCCGGTTCAGAAAACGCGAATTGCGGCGCACAGAATCGCCAGAGGAGTAAGCAACCCTGAATACACTCAGGACCTGTACAAACTACAAGCTCATCTCTGCTGTCGACCCGAATGCAACGTTTTCGGCCCCCATCAAGGGTAGCCATGCAGAAGCTCGGCGCCCCGGATGATTCGCAAACGAGGAATACGTACTTCTTGCATCGATCGCACGCCCTACTAACCCTCGTGCGCTCCTTGTCCTCTCTTCTTCTCTTTGCCGGGGGCGATCTTGCATCGCTAGAAGCTGCTTCCAACTCGGGTGTGGCTGGTGAAGTTGGCTGGGGATTTCCCGTGACGTGGACCCACTCCGCCGACGATGGCGCGTTGGCGGCAGGATCTTCAGATGGCTCATCCATGGTGGTGTGAGGACGGATTTGCAGCGTTAATGAGATGGAAAAGGTCTGCGGATGTCGACGGATGGTGAATGGCTTTTTCCGGACGAAATGTCATCTAGTCACCCGATTGGTCAGCATGGTTGATGGACGGAAAAGTGCGGGAGCCGATCGCCGCCAAAAGGTTTGGAGTCATCACTCCGTACCGTCCTTTTGGAGCAAGGAACGAGGATACATTAACGCTTTCTTCATGGCTTTGTTTTTGTTAGGTTTTTACTGTCTATAGGCCTCTGTCTCGGCAAGGATATAGCGTTTATTAGGGAGTGTCTACACCCTCGCCTCAAGAACACCCCATCAGCTCGCCGCTTGCAGACCAGCATACCCTAGAAAAGAGGGCGTAAGGGTCCGCGTTGTTGAAAACTAACCAAAACTGCTCGGCCGGACCGTAAGGAAGAGAGAGCGAAAATCGTTCTCGTAGCCTTCCCGAGGATCGGCTTGGCAGTTCAACGCAGCCGAAGGCGAAACCTACCTCGTCGCATTTTCTGCTGGTACTCTCGTTGCGGTTCCTCGAAAACAGCCCTAGTAGCTAGTTGACCTAGACAAGAGGTACAGGTGAGGGTGTACTCGAAGCCGCTGACTCGAAGGGCCCAGGCAGCTAGCTATTTTTTGCGGGCCGTGTTTTGACGAGCCCGATCTGACTACTTCTCTCTCAATCCCTTTACCTAGTCTCCGACGAGGTTATTGATCTTTCAATTCATGGCAAGATGAGACTCGCGCTACAGCGGCCATTACTTTTCAGGGTGTTGTGAAAGAAACCCTTTAGAGCTGGTCTTCGAATCGAGTCATTCTCACAGATGTATACAGCGATTGCACGTACCACACCTCAACAACAGCTTCCAAGTAACGACTTCAGAGATTGGAGACTCGCATGATTTTTCGATCTTACTACGGACCAGCCGATAAAACACCGCATCCTATCTGTAGGCATCTCCGCTCCAATATACTTCACCCCAATCCAAGTCGCAAGACCCGCCACACACCAAAGGAAATATTGCACTGATAGACTCAGTACACACCCCTCATGTCATTCTCCTTCATTCCTCAACCTGGGCGTCTCACCTTCGATTCTCACCTCTGGGTTGAACCTGATCCGAGGAGTCCTCGTCTGCTCCACATCCGCAACCTCAGGCTCAGTCTCATCAGTCTCTGTCTTCTTCGTATAGTACACAGCGCGGCAAATCGGGCAACTAAACTTCCATAGCACGAACCATGAGATGAGACATTCGGCGTGGAACTCGTGACCGCACACGTTGAGCTTGAGAATGTCTTCGTCGGCGTCCAGAGGCTTCTCTAGGACGGATGGCGCGATAGATGATGAGTCTCCAAGTTCGTTGGTAATGGAAGTGGCATGGGCGGGTGCTGGCGCGGATGGTGCGAAGAGCGCTGAGAGACATATTGCGCTGTAGTCGGCCAGTCAGCAACCGATGTGAATCGAGTGAAGTGAACAACCTACCACTCAGCCTCCAATACCGACTTTCCATCGTCCGTCTTTCCCTCCAAAGCAGACGCAGTTTCGTGCGCCCATTTGCTCAACCCCATGGCACTGGACACTGTACTCACGCCCCTAAGTTTGGTCCTCGCTACCTCTCTTTTCTCAGGCGCCTGTCTCCCTGAAGCTTTGATCAGGAGGGCTCGCGACGGCGGCGTTGCGACACCTCGGGCCGCTCTGCGCTTTCGAACTATATATACGCAAAGACTATGCACGTGAATTAGCTTTCGTTCTCGCAGAGTTTTGATGGCAAAGATGGAGATCGGGGTGTGGTCTTACATTGGTCCGAAGATGAAGATCACAAAGACTGGGACTAGGAACGCAAGAGCTGTCCCGGAGATCTGAATGTGGCCATAGTTTGGTGCTCGTTCATCGCGGACTGAGAGGCGCGCTCGGTCCTTGTATGCTGGAGGAATGTGAATGCTAGCTGCTGGTATGTACATCCTAGCCTCGCCCGTATCGTCTCAAGAGATTTTACTGATGGAGTTGTTAATGTAGCTTCCGTGCTTTGTAGTCGAGTCTACGTGTTGCTTTGTCACGATGCCTTGATCATGTTTCTCCTCACTTCGGGTACGTCTCGAAATCGAAAATTCGGGTTATGTGTAGTCGCCAAAATTCACCACCAAACTCGAGGCAACGCCCATCTTATAACCACATCCCCGCCGCGCTCCCGAGCAATCATAGCCTCCACCGCCGTCTCTGGGGAGTCTCAAACCAAACTTGGCACCACACGCCTCGCTTCAGGCAATTCACATGTTGCACAGCACGAGCTTGGTTATGGCAGGAAGTTCTCGGCGCCATGGCCTGTGGTCAGTCCACCAGCGGCGAATCCGGTGGTGTGAAGAGTGGAAACGCGTGACGAGGACTTGGCTGATGCAATGGATGCAGTGCCCAGCCATGGCACGGAAGTCGCGGCAGTGATGCCAAGAGAGGAGCGGGGCGGGGTGGGAGTACAAAGAATGACTTTCTGGGTTACTCTAGCAAAAAGAAAATCTAGGTCCTCTGCACGGCAAACAGCTTTGAGAACCCTCGGGACACCGTATACCGACTTTCTTGTCGACAGCTTCACCTTCAACTTTCCCTTTTTAGCTAGGGAGTGATTGAGCACAAAAAGCTGGATCAGATAGGATGAAAAATAAAAACCAGAGGAGGGAGTTCAGGTTTGATCCGAAGCGCTTGTTTGATATTATATGTACTATTCTGGGGGCTGAAGTACAAGTACAACCTCTGACTCCGTTGCACTCGAAAGCTCAGCCTAATGGGCATATCCCAAGGCTACGAGGTTGTTGATACCAGTAGCAAAACTGCCTCACAGCCACGATCCCCCTTCGCGAGGCCAAACTCGCTACAAACCTTCTTGGTAGCAAGTTCGATTGTTGTCAGACCTTTTCGTCATCAGAAACACCCTGGCTGAGGTACCGCGCAAAAGTAGTCTTCTCCACGTCCACAGAGCCCCTTCTAGCGACCCCCTCCTTCCGCTCCCTCCTTCTGAAGTAGACTCTCTTCGCCCACTTCCAGGCCTCGATGCCAGCGAAGAAAAGGAATGCAGCGATGAAAACGATGCCCCACTCCCAACTGATGCCCTTGTGCTTGAAAACGACTGTGTTGATCACAGGGATGTACATTACGGGGAATATAGTGATGAAACCGGCCATGATACTCCAGAAGAGGAATTTGTTTCGCCAGACGTCATAAATCTGAAAGATGGGGGTGCAAGTTAGCGTCTGAATGTCTGAGCAGTTCAGAGATTGGGTAGAACTTGTTACCCAGAGTTACGTACCCACTGCGTGAAATACTTCTTGGAGCCAGGCTGCATGCGGAAGAAGGAGCGGCGCATATCCACCATCTGCCAGGCGAGGAAAAGCGCAAACCACGTTAGGCAAGCGAAGCAGGTTGCTCGGGCGCGGAAGACGGTGTCGCACGATTCGTTATATGAGTCGTTGCAATTGCGGCCCAGACTGCCATCGCCGAAGCCGCTCAGGACGAGAGTGAACGAGGCCAGGCAAAGTGCTGCAATCCAGACGCCGTATACAACCATGTCCAACATAACTTCGAGAGTGAAGACGCCACGTTTGAGCTGTGTTGTGTCAGTGAGGATTTAGGAGCGCCTCAGAGGGGCATGCTTACGCTTTGTGGGGGACGCCTGAGAATGTCCGGAGACGCAATCTCGAAACCAAGCCCCATATCCGGCAGCGAAGAGGTAACCATGATGATCCACATGACCTCCACAGGAGACAGCGGAAACACCGATAGTCCAGATTGGTCTTTGAATACCAGGCCAATAAGCAAAGTGCATGCTTGCGCAATGTTCTCGGCAAGCAGATGTAGAATAAACTTCTGAATGTTATCAAACATCCTGCGACCTTCTTCGATGGCGTTCAAAATCGAGGCGAAGTTGTCGTCAGTCAGGACGATATCGGACGCGTCTTTGGCGACATCAGAGCCAGTGCCCATGCCGATGCCTACATCTGCGCGTTTGAGGGATGGCGAGTCATTGACACCATCTCCAGTCTACGGAGAGTTAGTAACATGTCGTATGAAGGACGTAGATGACTTACCATAGCGGCAAACTTTTTCCTTCGGTGAAGCGCTTCAATCATCCGCACCTTCGTGTTGGGTGCGCATCGAGCAACAACCAATGGCAGCAATGGGAGTGCATCAATCTCGTCCTCGCTCAATTTGTCGAACTCGGAAGCCGTCATCACCATTGCGTCCGCGACGTCTTTGCTGAGCGTTCCCATATTCGAGGGCAGGATACCGACTTCAGCAGCGATAGCGCGTGCGGTACCCGGGTGATCACCAGTCAACATGTGGACCTCGATACCAGCCCTCTGGCATTGACGAACCGATTTGGCACTCTCCGGACGGGGAGGGTCGTACAAGCCAACGAGACCGCGAAAGGTCAAGCCCTTTTCGATTTCGTTCCTGTTCAGGTCCTCTCCCTTGACGACTTTGCCCTCCCATGATCTGCTAGCGAGGGCCAAGACACGGAGGCCAAGAGCTGCCAGTGATTCCATGTGCTTTAAAATATCCTCGCGCAGGGTATCGGTCATCTCAACTGGGGCGTCTCCATCTCCGTTGAATATGGAGGTGCAGGAATAGATGACTCGCTCCACAGCGCCCTTGGTGAAGACGTGCTTTGTGGAGGTGGCGGTCTCTTCGAAGATGACGGACATTTTCTTGACATCGGAGTCGAAGGGGAACTCAGCCAGCTGCTTCCATGCTGGTTGGTCACCCTGAGTATAGTCCAGACGGTTCCAATTGAATCGAGAAGCGAAGACTTGGATGGCGATCTCAGTCGGATCTCCTCGAGCATTCCAGCCGGTGCCTTCATGACTTCTGTGGACATGGGCGAGGTTCGCAAGCGAAGCAACCTTCAAATAGTCGAGAAGGTGCGGATTGTTCTCCATTAGCTCTTCAGCCTCAAAGATCTTCCCCTCTTGGTTGAAGTCTATCCCGGCGGGTGGTTTAGGTGTGAAGCTGAGCGTGCCGTCTGTTGGGTCATGGGGCGATTCAGTGACCCCGACTGAATAAGTCCCTTTAGCGGGAACCCATGCTTTCTTCGCTACCATCTTGCCTTGGGTGAGGGTGCCCGTCTTGTCAGAGCAAATATCTATTGGACGTTAGTCATCTGTAATTGTTGACGTGATAGGGTTCTTACCCGTGACGCCGCCCAAGGCCTCCAGACTCTTCAGGTTCCGCACAATAACGTGTCTCTGAACCATACGCTTCGTACCCGCGGCCATGGTAATCGTAAGAACGACAATAAGGGAAGCAGGGATCATGGAGAGTCCAGTCGCGACGGCGTAAATTATGACCTCTTGGTCATTCGCGAACTCATTGGCTCCGAGCACAATTATTGCACAGACGACAGCGATGCCGAAAAGAAGGAGTGCAAGGCGGGACAGCTTCTTCTGTAACGGGGTTCCGACATTGACACCCAAGAAGTGTCCAACGGCATCTGCAGCCGTCAATCCCCAAGCTTGAGCATAGCGATGAGGTTTGGCAGAACCATCACGCTTTCTCTTGACGGGACGACGTTTGGAGCCTTGATTGCGAAGAGACATGGCAATGCTGCCGATCTCCGTGTACATTCCAGTGGCGAAGACCACACCTCGAGCACGGCCCTTTGTGACAGTAGAAGAACTGAAGGCAACATTTAAGCGATCGCCTGGGCCGGTCTCGTTGTCAAATTCGCCGTCCGCATCTTTGAGTACAGGCAGAGACTCTCCGGTGAGAAGGGCTTCGTCAGTCTCGAAATTGACTGCTTCAACCAGACTAAGACAAGTTAGAGGATAGCCGCGCCACATGTAGATAAGGATACTGACCGAACGTCTGCAGGAATCGTATCGCCAGTCTGAAGGTTGGTGATTAGCTCAGGTATCCATGATGGCCCACACTTGAAATACGTACTTTCATCTCGACCATATCACCTGGGACTACCTCAGCGGTCGGCACAGTGACGGTCTTTCCATCTCGAATAACACTAGCAGTCGGCGAGCTGAGAGAGCGCAGAGAATCCATGGTCTTTTCAGCATTAAACTCTTGGAAGAATCCGACCACGATGTTGAGTATGATAATGGCGGTAATAACGCCACCTTCAATCCAAGATTGAATGCCAAAACTCACTCCCATGGCAAGGATCAGAACCTGCAGCACGGTCAGTTGAATTCTTGAGATCAGAGAAATGGTAACTTAACAAGGGTCATAGCGTTGGCCACCTGCCGAAGCAGAATCTTGCCAGGTTGTACGCCTTTGTCTTCTCCAAGGTCATTGTTGCCGTATTCAGAGAGACGCGATTGAGCTTCTGCCGTGGTCAATCCATCCTCGGTGTCACACTGAACTTCTTCAATGACTTTTGAGGAAGGCAGGGCGTGAGCTGGGGCAGAGAGAGGTTTGTTGGCCTGGCCAGATACGTGACCCTCAAGGGCAGCTTGTTTCTTCTTTGCCATACCTTAGCTGGACGAGTGAGGTTGTGGTAGGAAGTTGGTGGGAGAGAAAGCGAAGGCAGATTGAGCTCTTAAAGGTGGTGGTAACTTGCAAACAGCTCTTTCCAAGCCAAGACTATGACCTCAATAGACCTTGGCGTGGGCACAACTGCGGAGAGACAGAGTTGAAGGTAGCCGTGTTCACCATCGGGATGTCTCCCACATGCCCATCACGGGGGACAGATTCGCGAGGGGAGAATGTTCTATGCAGTCCACTCATATTGAATATCGTCATTAAAATCGATATTTTGATGCACAAATTGCTGAAACGTTGATCTCTGATGGTTTTGATGCTTGATCGTGGAAATGTTCGCCAAGCGTTCCCGCCAGGTTCCAAGCCCCCGCCAAGTTCCTTGTTGCGCTCCATCATCTTGGGTAGCTCTGATTGGCGGCTTCTCGGAAGGTCTCCACCTGAGAACGAAACTTCGTGCTCTCCAACGCCACTCTGTCCGGAAAACCGGCATGGTCCTACAGACACTGGGAGCCTGCCCAACGATCAAATCTGCCTTGCCAATCATCTGGGTCTACATCGCCAAGGTCTCGTCCACCGTATCTTCACAGTGGCAAGACGTCAGCTCATCCACAGGTTCCGCTTATTCTCGGCGACAACGGAGCTTGACGCGAAACTACGTAGAGCTTGACAGTAGGTTCCGCCGCTCGTGGGGCATATGTCATTCTTTATTGGCGAACGCGGCGAGCCTATGTGATCTGGCTTGGGAGAGGTGCAATCAGGGTTGAGGCATACAAATTAACATTGATGATTACTTTTACTAATTGTGGAATAGATCCCATCATATCAAAATCGAGATTGCTTGTTTGGTGACAGATTCTGGCATGTCCAGCGGAGACATAGCATCCTGAACAGCTCGTGGCTGGTCATCTGCAGAAGATCTACCTGAGTATTAGGCATTTACCATTCCCACGGATACTTCTTCGTCGACGTTGGCTTAGGCGTGCTCGAGGTCTTCTTGGTGGTCGTCGAGGTCTTGCACGGCGTAGTCGTCTTCAACGTCGTCGAAGATTTCTTGGTAGATGTGCTGCTGGTCTTGCACGGTGTAGTAGAAGAGGGCTTCGTGCTTGTGGTGGTCTTCTTCGTTGAGGTCAAGGTCGATTTGGCTGGGGTGGATGTTGAGGTCTTGCAGCTTGGGGTTGGCGGAGGACAGTACCATCCGACACACTTCGAAGTCGATGTCTTGATTGGCGTCGAGGTGCTGGACGACTTGGGGCAGTTGTAACCAACGCAAGAGGACGTGGTCGAGACGATAGGTGTGGAGGAGGACGACGACGACGAAGAAGTCGGCGTGGGTGTAGACGAGGGGATGCTGGACGAAGAGATGATTGGCGGTCCACATGGCTCTGTGGATTCGAGGTTCTTGGCCACATAGAGTGACAGGCGATCCGGTCCACCGCAGTACTGATCTGCATTTCCCGTGCAGGGGGTTGAACATTCGCTTGCATCCGCTGGCTCGGTACCATTACCTAGGACAACACCACAGTAACTGACGAACATTAGACTTTGAACCTCCACTAATTCTGTGCATGACTCACCACTCACGGCCGAACTCGGTTCCAGCAAATGGATAACCTTTGTCGCCACATGCCGTCAAGCAAGTCTCAGTGGTCATGGCATCAGCGTCTAGGTAGTCCCATTGCGAATAGTCGAGCGAGCGACCGCTTGATCCTTCCGTGTAGCAGCCGAGCGACTTGTAGTCCCCTGACTCTCCGATATCGTCGGCGTCAGGGAAGGTCGGGTCCTGGTAGATGGAGATTCGATCTTGTCCGCCGCAAGCTTCATCACCGTCGCCTGTAATAGATGAGCATCGATTTGAACTAGGATGGCGGGTGACGACCTACCATTGCAGGGAAGATTGCACTCCTCCTCTGGCGCAGACGTTGCCGAGACACTGGCTCCGCAGAAGCATTGCCCTGGTGGCGTTAGCGGATTCGACCCTGTGCGTATGGATCTACTTACCATAATACTCAAGGCCGGCATAACGATAGCCGTTCCCCTTGCAGTAGGATGTGCACTGCTCTACGGTAGCATTGTTGAACTCGAGCTCGGTCATGAACGGCAGAGCACGGCTGGAAACCGAGTCCGTGAAGCATCCCGAGTACACGAAAGGAGTATACGGATACACGCATGGGGGTTGCGGGGGGTTATTCCGAGCAAAGAGCGGGACAGACGCTGAAGCCAGCGATGCCAGGCCGAGAACTGTAACGAGAGACATTATAATAACGGCAGAGGGTTCCTTGACGTTGAAAACTTGAGTACAGCCCAGGGAAAAAGGGACACAGCTAAGGAATGGATTGCAAAGAAGTGGAAGATCCTCCGATATTTAGATTCGCGCTCCCACCAAGGACCCGGAAGGAGGTCAGATCATGTTGCTGCACAAACTATCGTCTTCATGCAGAGTGAGCAAACACAGCGAAGCCCTGAGCGGCGATTCTCGTGGAGGGCTGTTAATCTAGACCGCCACCCCGGTGAAATCGACTGAAAAGGGTGCAATCGTCAGGCACAACTTCCATTTGGGGTGTCGCTTCTGCAGGCGAAATGCAGGGTTGGGCAGGAACGAGGCGCCAACTCGTGTTCGCCCACCGTTTTTGCAGGGAGTCGCCTCTCGAAACGAAACTTTGTGGGAGACGGCTCGGATCAGACCCATGCGGAAAAGCTCGATAAGGCGCGCTGGATATTAAAATCGATGCGGAGAGCAGTGCTGGACGCTGTCAGCGACCGGGGTGAAATATTGGCCAGGTATTCGGGACTCAGCTGGGACTTGCAGATGGGTGTTTTATTGAATTCCACGCATGTTGCGAGAATTACAACATCTCGTCCGCCGCACTTCCCTCTAGTCCAACTCCATTCGTCGTGCCAGCCATGATGCTGGCGCAAACCGGCTGCGGTAAGGATCGTCAGGGACACCCGAAAAGCATGGCACCCACCGGCTCCAGTGTCAACAACACGATGGACTTCCCATACCATGTCCACCATGCATCTACCCATTCTTCCGGATCTCAGCTGAGCCACTGATCACACCAGAAAAGTTGTGGATGGTTCATATTGCGGCGCGAGCTTTCCGGAGACTAGCGCTTCAGGTGAACTGCGGGGCTTTAACACGAATCCCACTCAGCCATCAACAAACCCATTCCTCGCAGCCTCAGCACCATCGAGTCATCAACTGGAAGGCAAGTTATACGACGCGAGCACCGGAATCCTAAAGGAGCGCTCCGCCTGCACGCGCTCATTCCCTCACGACGGCGAGGCGCGATACAGATCTTCAGCGATGAAAAGGAAGACTCGTACACCAAGAGCCCTGGAGTGTAGATACTCACAACACCCCATATGCTGTACTAGCTATGCTGCACATGGCGTTGGCGAGACGTGACAGTAGCCCTCGGCAACGCTGGACTGGATACATCATGTCTTGAAGAGGCCCATACTGTAGCTCTTGCTCGCTCAACGTTCCCATTCAGGAACATTCCTTCTAATGTCTTCAGTGTTATTACTGAACAACGTAGGTGGCAATCCATAAATCGTCCGACCTCCGGAGTAGGTACCTCGTTCTTGCACTCACGGCTCATCGCCGTTGCCTCCTTACTCCAAGCTGCCTATCGCGATGCTGTCCTCTTTCGACTCTATTTTCATGCCTCGCGCATCGAGATTCTTCCATTCATCCCACTGGTTGGGTATTTTTACTCCCCGTTTTGAGCATCGTCAACCGTCTGGCGCCCGGTCCTTCCGCTGCGGCCAAGATGATGTCTCTCGTTGCGACCAGGAAAAGAAAGGACATTAACCACCCGGCCCTGACATCTCAAGATAAAGGCAAGGTTCGCATCGTCGAGGGCCGATCCAACGAGCATCCGGCGCCCAATTCGAAGGCTTCCCATACACGCGCAAGTTTACCTTCCTCTCGCACCTTCTCCAACCTTCGCCGAGGCAGCGTGAAGATTTTCTCCATCTTCCGCAGAGACGGGAAAGGTACGCGATTTTAATCCAGAGAGCGGAATGTAGACAGCTGAGTTTATAATAGGATCCACACCAAGCCCTGCTGCGTCAACAAACACGAATGCCGGAAGCAAAAGTTCTCGTGTTGGTACATCGGAAGGTACTCCGCGCCTTGGAACAGATTCACCAAGCAAACGACATGCAAGTATTGCATTGCCTTTTCCAAGTATTCCGGAACTTGTTATACCAATACCCGCACCTGGCCTGAGCCATGATTCCGGTTCATCGCAACTGCACCTACCACATACACCTGCAGTTGACGGCGAGTCGGAACCCATGGCGGATACTCGGACGAGGCAGCCGGATGCACTGCACACCAGTAGATCTACACCAGGATTGTCGTTGCCGCTAGGCAGGAGACTATCCTCGGGCTTCATGCACAACCCTACTGTGATACATCGTCCGAAGCTGAGCTCTCGACCTAGCGTCCTGGAGGCAGATCAGCTTCAGAACCGAGATAACCACTCAGATATCGCAGAGCTCCCGGCAATGACTGCTGACGTAGCCTCTTCTCCGTCCCAACCGTCTAGCTTCTTTGGCAGCAGCAACCCGCAACTTAGTGTCAAGTCGACTGCTCCGACATCGCTCGTATCGTCTGGAGCACCTTTGTCTACAGATACGACACATCGTGGACACACAGGATTCCGACAGCCTTCGAATGGTGGTTCGCCGGTTTACGAGCTAAATGGCGATCAGATCAATAATCAATGGCTCGTCTTCCCTCGGCAGGATGCGCCAAAGACTACCTCACCAACCGTCGCGACCGTCGAGAAAGCTGCCTCTACAAAGATTTTTTTCGAATCTCACTTCAGTGCTCTCCTCGGCATGAAGGTCAGCCCAAGATCCCTGCGCCGTCGTGACATGGAACGAAAGTTGTTTGCCATGGCTCTCCCGAACAACGAACGTCACCAGAAGAGACAAGAATGGTACCGTGGAGAAACTGCACATCTCCGTCAGACCCGTGCTCTCAAGTCTCGGTCGCTGGCTCGGCAAAACGCCAAAGGTGTGCACGTCACACACTACGACATCATCAGAGTTCTGGGTAAAGGCAGCTTCGGAGTGGTCCGCCTCGTGCGCGAAAAGAGTGAGTCAATGCCAGAGAGCCCAATTTCGCTAAAGAGCTTTGCACACACCGACAGTAATGGTTCGGAAATAGTCGCTTCGGTGGATGGTTCACACAGCGCTGAATCTTCGACCACCAAGAAGAGCGCCCAAGTCTACGCCATGAAAGTCATCCGAAAGTCTGACATGCTTCGCAACAGTCAAGAAGGCCATCTCCGAGCCGAACGAGACTTCCTAGTCGCGTCTGAGAACTCGAGGTGGGTAGTCCCCCTTATCGCCAGCTTCCAAGACAACAACAACCTCTACCTCGTAATGGAGTACATGGTCGGAGGCGACTTCCTGGGGCTGCTGCTTCGAGAAGACATACTGGACGAGAATGTTGCCAAGTGGTACATCGCTGAGATGATCCTATGCATCGAAGAGGCACACAAGATGAACTGGGTTCACCGCGACATCAAACCAGATAACTTCCTCATCACATCGTCTGGTCACCTCAAGATCTCCGACTTCGGCCTCGCATTTGACGGCCACTGGGCGCACAACCAGACGTACTTCAATGAGCAGCGCTACAGCTTGCTTCGAGATCTGGATTTGACTGTTCGCGGCGATGCACAGGACTGCGAAGAGGACAAGGAGCGACAAGAGAGCCGGAAAATGATTGATCTCATCAACGGGAGGATGCCAGCTAGAGAGAAGTTTGAGACTAAGCATGATGAGGCCAACGGGCCTATCCTCGATTGGCTGAACCGTACGCAGAGGCGACAGTTTGCGAAGAGCGTAGTCGGGACTAGCCAGTACATGGCGCCGGAGGTGATTCGAGGAGAAAGCTACGATGGTCGATGCGACTGGTGGAGCATCGGCATCATCCTTTACGAGGTTGGTATTCTGCTGCTGTCAATTGCCAATCGCACACTCACCTACCGCAGTGTCTCTACGGCTCCACGCCCTTCTTCTGCGACAACCGACAAGCCACCAAAACCCGCATCCTCGTCCGTCAACCCCCTCTTTCCCCTCCCTCTCACTGACACCTCCCAGGAACACCGCCGCTGGCTCCGCTTCCCGCCCGAGCAGCGCTACGCCCGCCCCAACATCGACCGCGTACCCCTCCTTCCCGTCTCCCGCAACGCCATCGACCTAATCATGCGCCTCTTAGACGAACGCCCCGACCGACTCTCCGCCAAGCGCTACCGCGAAAACGACCTCATCATCAAGGACCGCCTCCTCGGCACCCGTCGTATGCGCAATCAGCACTACCAGGGTCACATTGTATTCCCGAACGACGCGGAAGACATCAAACAGCATCCATTCTTCCGCAGCATCCAATGGAGCACATTGCATCTGACGCGTCCGCCGTTCGTACCCAGGGTACATGGCAGCCAACCGATTACGAAGTACTTTGACGATGAGGCGGAGATTATGAGTGCGAGCGATCACATGGATTCGAGTAGCCATGAGATGGATGCCGACGTTGAGCCTGTTACGAATGCACAGGCGGACTCTGCTGCCAACTCTGCCTCCAAGGCTGCGAACAAGACGACCTCGCCGAACTTGGCTTCCGCGGATATGACGAGCAAGCTCAGGAGGCATAAGAAGGAGAAGAAGAGGCCAAGGGATAAATTGTTAAGGGATCCAGAGATGGGCAGGACGGTGCTGGAGATACGCAAGAAAGGCGCGTTTGTGGGGTATACGTATCGGCGGCCTTTGTTTACGCTGCCTGAGTTGGAGGAGAAGACTGCAGCGGCGAAGGTGCTAGTTGCGAGGCCGAGTATGATTCATGTTGGTGCGTAAAGATTGGATGGGGAGGTGGGGTGGGAAGGAATGTGATGCGGATGCGACGTGGAGAGAGTGGAGAAGATACTCAGGGGAGTGTTATTGTTTGACGGTACAAATTGACCTATGATTCTCCTTGCCTTCTTCTACTTTGTCAGTATGCGTTATGATGTTTGCGGAGGACTCCGAGCATGCGCGTCAAGCTCGATGCACAGAGGAGGATTCTGTTGCAAATCGAACAAAAGCAAACGAACTCACATTATTCCATCTATGCAACCTCATTCAAGCATAACATTCCTGTCTCGTCCTCATATCTAGTGTTCATCGTGACCAAAGCCGAAACAGGACGCCAGGTCCAACGCCACGAGCAATATGCATCATTTACCCTTCAAGTAACCCCAACCCCCAATCCTAAATACCAAAGTCTAAAAAGCGCCCACAATCCTCTTGACCATCCTCCTCGGCCCCTCGCCGGTAACCTGCACAGCACCCTCTAACTCCGCCACGCGCAGCACCTCCAAGAACTCTGCATTCTCCACATTCTCTGTGGCGCCCTCGCGCACCTTCTTCACCAACTCGTTTAGCCTCACACTCTGTCCCGCACTAGCCAGCTCATCAAGACTAGCAAGCACAGCACGCTTGAGATCCTCTTTCCGCTTACGATCGCCCGACGACGTGCCCTCGGTGAGCAGCGACATATCGATGAGGCCGGTGCGCGAATCGGTAGCCGCCTGCTTGAGAGCAGACTTGATCAGTCGGACGGCTTCGTGCACGTCGTCGGCGGTGACTTCTTCGCTGAGGCGCATTTTGGCGTGCGCTTCCGAGAGGCGGATCATGGATTCCAATTGACGCGTTGTAGCCGTGATACGGCGCTCCTGAGAGCGTACGTCGGCGCCGAGAGCGCGCATGGCGACGTAAGCATCCACAAGGGCCTTTTGTGCGCCGTCGGAGATCTTGGGATGGATGTTTGAGCGTGCGTAGGAGATGTATGCTGTGAGGAATTCGATGGGGAGGACCTCGTTGGCGGCGGCGTTTTCGGGCGTGTCTTCGAGGTACATGCCCACCAGATGTCTGGCGAGACGGCGATCGTTCATTTCGTCGATGCGGTCGAGGACGAGGTAGACGAGGTCGAAACGGGAGAGGAGAGTGGGTGGGAGGTCGATGTTCTGGGGGACGGGAAGGTTGGGGTTGTATTTTGAGCCGATGGGGTTGGCGGACGCGAGGATGGATGTGCGCGCGTTGAGAGTCGTGATGATGCCTGCTTTGGCGATGGAAACGGTTTGCTGCTCCATGACCTCGTGAAGGACGGAGCGCGTGGCGTCGGACATCTTGTCGAATTCGTCGATGCAGCATACGCCTCCGTCGGAGAGCACCAGAGCGCCGGATTCGAGGACTAGTTGTCGCGTTTCTGGGTCGCGGGTCACGTAGGCAGTGAGACCGACGGCGGATGAACCCTTGCCTGAGGTGTATACACCGCGAGGGGCGATGCGGTGGACGTACTGCAGGATCTGGGACTTGGCTGTGGATGGATCACCACAGAGAAGTACGTTAATGTCGCCTCTGTACTTGGGGCTTCCACCCTTTTCGAAGGACTTGTTCGTTCCACCGAAGAGTTGGAGTAAGATACCTTTCTTGATGTCATCTTGCTCGTAGATGCTAGGCGCCAGCGAGCGCGAGAGGAGCTCGTAGATATCTGGACGAGCTGCGGTTGCCTTGATCTTGGCCTCCTCCTCTTCAGACACCTTGCGCGTCTCCTCAATGTCACCAGCCGCATGTTCGGCAAGCTCCTCTTCGATCGTGGACACATCGATGCCCATGCGCTTCTTGTCGACTTTCTGGATATGCATGACGTCGACGTAGGTCTTGAAAATGTTCTTGACGGATCGCTGGCGCGGGTTGATGCGCACCTGGTTGCATTTGAAGATACCAGTGATCTCGACTCGATCACCAGCCTTGCAAACATCGACCAGTTCGTCGTATGCGCAAAGCGAAACGGAATGTGGTGTCTGACCATCAGGTACACTATCAGGCGTCTCCTGCAACTTAATGACCTGCTTGTCTGCGAAGCCGGATCGGTTGTGGACGATTTGCATCGAGTTTTGCGATTCGCAAACTGGGCGTGGGCAGCGGGTGGGCTCGGTGATCTTGCCGCGGTCAATGTCCACCTTGACGGTATGATTGCAGACGGAGCAGCGGAAGAACGCTATAACACGTTAGCCACGATCGGGAACAGAATTCTGGTTCACCTACCATCTTTCATGTCTGGGATAATTGGAGTGGTCCTGATGACTAGACCCTTAACGCTCACGAGCTTGTCCATATCGCCAGGATTTAGATCTCGCAAATTGATAGTCCTATCGAGCCCAAAGGGTCGGACACGGTACATCTTTTGGTCCACCTCCTTGACCAGGTCTGGGACATCTGGACCAGCAGCTGGGGAAGGCGCACCAGGTGTTGGTGCATCAGAGCTGAGAAATGGAGGCATAGAGCTAGATTGACGACCCGAACCTTGCGGGCCGTGCTGAGCTTGAGAGAGCTGAACCCTAAGCTCAGCCATACGCTTTTCGGCAAGCTCTATCATGACATCCTTGACTGACACATCCATGAGCGGGACAATTTCGCTCGGAAAAGCCTGGAGCTGATGCCACAGCTTCTGGGTAGGCGGATAAGCCTTCAGGTTGCGAGCGTCCAGATTCAGAGGAGTAACGCCCAGCTCGAGCATTGTCTTCATCATGTCCACGTACTCCTTGGCCATTGCTGGGTGATCTGCTGGCAGAATTGCATTCTGCTCGAGCTCTCCGTCCTGAATAAGGCGATATTTCCGCTGGAAATTGAGGAGGAAGTCCTTCATGGCGGCCATTGAGTCCTGGAGGGATACATTGGTACCCCAGATGACTCTGCCGTCACTTCCGCCCAGGAGATCCGCGTCCGAAGTATTGGGATTCAGGTTGGAGAAGGTCGGCGCGTCGGATGGTTCATGCACTGCCATTCCATTCTGATCGACAAACAGCCTGCGGCGCCTGGCTGAGGAACTGGGACCGAAAACATCAGAGTGAATATCGCTACGTCGATTGCGAGGTGCGGTATCGGTGGCTGTGCGCACAAACAGGGCACTGCTGCTGCTGTGGAGGTTGTTGGCCTCCCGCACATTGCCAGATCGGTCAGGGCTTGAGGTAGGGTCATATCGGATGGGAGACGATTCTACTTCTATCAGCGGCTGCGCGCATGTTGATCGGTAATGTATTCATACCTCCATTGTTTGTTGCGCTAGCCCTAGGTGTCGCGCCGCCATCGCTCTCAGGAGCACCATTTCCTGCCCCTGAAGCCGAGCCGACGGCGGGCGAAGATCGGAAGAACAGCGGCGATTGCGATTGCGTGGTAGCGGTCTGCAGTCGCTGGTTTCTGGGAGTAGACTGCGAAGGACGCTGCGATGCTTGGGACGCTTCGGAGTGTAGCTGATCGTCTGGTCCACCTCCTGGGGCTGGGCTGCTGGAGGGGATCTGGGAACTGCGGGCGCTTCGACCGCTTCTGCGCGGGGTTGCTGACGCAGAGGTGCGCTGTGAGCGACGCTGCGCTGGCGAAGACATGTTGATTGATGTTGGACGAAAACGTTGTGAATTATGTGTGGAGAGTTGTGAAAGGACTGTCGAGGGTGGGTTAAGACGACGCGTAAATTAGCGCCAGAGCGCGTCGCGTCGAAATCAATTACAGTTCCTAAAGCGGCATAGCATCGTCCTCGGCTGTCCCTGCCTCGCGGGGCAATGATGAATTAAGGCAGCAACGTCACGTAGAAGAAATTTGGCAGTCCATAGACACTGAAAACAAAACATCCCAAGCCCGAACAACTACAACATGGCGCCACCATCAAAGCTCGGTGTCGCGACATCCGCGCTCATGCGCCTGGTCAAGGAGGAGGCAAGCTATCACAAGGAGCTCGCGCAGCAAGAATCACGCATCAAGAAACTCGAGACCGACACCAGTGGCGACAACGCGGAATTCCAGCTGAAGCAAGAAGTGAGTCCAGCCGAACAACCAAAAAAGCATCGGTACTCATGACGTGCAGCGCCAAGCTCTGGAGGAAACCAAGAATGTTCTCCCTACCGTCCGAGAGAAGATTAGCCAAGCTATTCAACAGCTCGAAGAACAGCTGGTAAGTACCGAGTGAGTTACCGATTTATGAGGCTAGAACTGATCATTGCACAGGAAGCCAACAAGGAGGCTGGCAGCGAGGCGTCAACGGAGGATGTCACCAAGGCCAAAGAGGCCATTGCGGAGGGGAAGAAGAGCTTGAGGGAGATCTCATAGATGGTGGTGGTGGTCGCTTGTGTTGACCAGCTGGTCTCTGCCCTTGTATTATGATAGGCGCAAAGCCAAAAGAAAATGTCCATACCCATCCGGAACACCTCGCTATGCAATCCCGTAACCAACCGTGAAGGGTATCAGGAGTGATGGAAAGTTGATATAGAGGCTGAGACTCAACCTCGCTATCACCGCAAACGCTTCGTTCCTCATGTCTCGTCCATTTGGCTCGGAGAGCCACCTTCCTCTCCGTCGCCGGCTTCTCCCTCCTCAAAATCCTCCCCTTCTTCCGGGCCCGACGAGTGTTCTCGCTGTCTCTCATCATTCTCTCCACTGTCGACCATTTCGGTGTCTTCTGCGACGATGCTTGACCGGGCTGGAGACGGTGCGGGGCTCTGGTTCCTAGACAGAGGTGCGAGGCGATCTTGCGGGACCTTGAGAGCGCTGGAGCTGTCTGCCGTCTGACTGGCGTGAATTGGCGTGACTCCCCCATCGGGGCGGGGTGTCCCCATCCGGCTGCCACCTCGCGTGCTGCCCTCGGCGTCTGCATCGTCGTCCCTGTCCTTCATCATGCCCTCCTTGCGCTCGGCCTCTTCCTTCTCGTCCTTGATCATGCGCAGCATTTCCCGCGCCTCGCCATCGATCTTGAGGAATTGCACGCGCCGCTCGTTCCAGGTGTCCTTCGCTGTCTGCACTTCCTGCTCTAGTTCGGCAATTTCCTCATCGAGCCTCGCGTGCGCCAGCGTCTGCTCGTCACGCGGTTTGAGCATCTTGCTATTGGTGATCTTCTCAGTGAGTTCATCATATGCTTTACGTACGGCTAAGGTCTCTTTTGCCTGCTGCAGGGTGCCGCGCAGCTCTTCGATGCTGCGTCGAACGTGCTCTTGCTTTTCGGTAATGGCAAGCTTCTCTCGCGCATATCGCTCGCGCTCTTCGTGATTCGTATTGATTGTGAGCTGGGCGCGCATGATTGAGTAATCGAAGATCTCGAGTTCGTTCATCACGTCGGTCCGCCAGGCTTGGATGGCTTCCTGCTGCCGGTTTCGTTCGATTTCGCGCGCGGCAGCTTCTTCGTCGGCGGCCGAGGCATCAGGGGGCGGCGAGGGGAGCTGTATGAGGTGCGGCGCCTCAGGCCTCAGGCGACCCTGTACTCTCTTAAAGGGGCGCTCTTCGATGCTGAGGAGGCGGGCGACGTTGTGGAGGGCGTCTGCAATAGTCAGTAGAGCTCGGATAACCAATTCGCGGATGTCCATTACCTTCGTCCTCTTGGGACAGCAATTCAAACTTGTTGTTTGCCATCGGTTGGTATAGTGGGCAGATTGCCCAACAAAGAGTTGTCCGTGAAGGTCGAGTTGTTGCGCTCTATCGAAAGGCTGGTTGAGCCTCTTTGCTTAGTCAGGACCACGCCGGCATCATTGGCCGCAAGCTTCGGGGAACCCTGGATTCCAGCACCACTCACTTCAGAAGCGACTTCAATGATCCATGGGTCTGCACTTTCCACCGATATCATAATATCTGCCTTCAGACCCCTCATGTGCTGCTTCTCGACTTCCACCTTCTCACTCACCTTCTACTCGGACCCAGTCATCAAGTAGGGACTACAGCGCTTTGTCTCTCTCAACAAACTATTCGCAACGCTTTCTTTCACGATCCAAAGCTTCAGCTAGGCACCAGCGGAGCTTCTCTTGCTACAAGTAAACGTCCCGCCTACATCCGTGTTGCCTTTCGCCAACCCCAAGACCGCAGACCGCCACGACTCCACCACCGTGATCCACCACGATGGACGCCAAGGGTGCCCCGAGCCTCTTCGACATGGCGAAACGTCGGCTCATCAAGAACATCGACATGCTGAACGACATCGGCGATCTTCCCTACTCCTTCCTCGCCCCGATCCTCCGACAGATCCAGAACCCCAACCAACTGGCCGAGCTCGAGGAGAACTGCCCACAGATAGTCGGCGAGACGGGAGACATCTGGCTACGGCTGATCAAGCGCGATATACCCGACTGGGACAAGAAACCTCACCAGCCACGCGACCCCAAGAACTGGAGCAAATGCTACCGCAAGCTTAAGAAGCAAGCGGAAGATGAAGTCGAACAACAGAAGGCGGCTCTGAAGCAGCAGATGGAGGAGCTCCAGAACAAGCGGAAAAGCCACCAGACCGGCATCGTGGATGCGAGGACAGCAGTCGGCATGGTCTCACGAGCGAGGTCATCCGGGTTCAGGGCCTCCGGCGGCACTTTCCGGGGCGGCCCCCCTCCGCCGGCAAAGACGGGCAAGGTTGCACTCGACAAACTGGCACGAGGCCACTTCGATCAGATGCAGGCACGACCCAAGGCAGCCATGATGCCTCAGAGGATCCTCGACCAGCGGAAAGCAAACCACGCCGTCCTGCAAGCGCCAGCGAGGATGGTCAGGATGGCGCAAGCTGCCGGACCTTCCCACACAACTATCCCGAAACCTGCTTCCACCTCCACGCCCGCGAGCTCCACGCCCTCCTCGTCTCGTTCTAGCTTCCCAAACCCCACAAACAATGCCAAGATCACTGCGAGGCCAGCCGCGCCGCCAGCTCAAGGTCCACCCCCGCGAGCCCGCCTTCCCGAAGGCCAGCAGTTCTCGGCACCGAAGCCACAGCCTCAGCGACCGGCAGGACCACCCGCTACAAGGAAGCGACGAGAGCCACCTAGCCTCTTTCACCAATTCAAGAAGAGGAAACTATGATGGGGTATGAAATGATATTGTGGATATAAAGGCGTTCAAGAGGGTGGATATATGATTGGGATGCATTTACGTGGATGGGTTTGGCATTTAAGGCGTTGGAATGGTCATTTGGGACATTAGACATGGCATGGGCTAGATGGGTAGAATTTGCATTGGGCGGCGTTTCTTCGATTGCTTCGATCCGGTGGAGACAATGATACCAGACGCCGTTTCTACGAATCGTAATTTTTGATATCAACAACCCCTGAATAAACCGTGCAGATGGCTATGATGCTAACCTGTCGCGAATTGACACACCCTTCTACGTTGGTTAACATGCACAGTAGCACACAGACTAGCAACCAGTAGTAGGTTTTGGCGGTGAAAGCCTCATGTTCTACTCGTAGACGCGCCGCCGGTAATACACACCGCAAAACCATAATGCAGAGCTGTAGCCTTGACGTATTGCTGGTATTGGTGCGTTCAGCTCCTTGGAAATGAGACATCACCCAAGCTTCGTCTGCCCTTCCTCGCTTGTCCCGGACTATGAGCAGCGTCACCGCGATTGTTGTCGAAGATGTCCTTTTCCTGAAGTCCAAAGCCGAGAGTATGAGATATTCCAGACGTCGTGAACAGAATCTTGAAGATCTTGCTGCTGTCCTCGCTAGTGTTCTTGATCGAGGCTGCGCTTTTGAACACATCGAGGAGAGACTTTAGGTGCTTTTCCGTTGCATCGTGCTCCAGCAGCTCAATGCCATGAATAGCGATGAGCATTAGAGGTGGCTCAACTAGATCGAGTAGACCTTTAAGCAGCGATAGAGCAGCGTCCCATGTCCTTAGTGTGCCGTCGAGCGCTGCAAACCGATTGGCATTGACGCTGCTCGATCGTGTACTCCACTGTGCTGGTATGTGAATGGTAAGTTGCTTAATGACAGCGTATACCAAGGCCACCAAGCCGATAGTCTCTCGCAATCTGCCTTCCGGGGGCGGTTCGTCGTTCAAGGAGCAAAAGTAAGAAACGCAGGGGATGCCGCTGGCCTTGGCGGCTCTGATGTAGTGCGCAGACATGAGCTCTGTAGGAGAGTTTCGGCTTAAAGAGGCTGGGCCAAAGAATGCTATGATCCCGGACTTAGCCTGTGCTGTCCATGTTTGTAGACACTGGACCGCTTCTGCTTCCGTGAAGTTGGGCATATCGGGTTCTTGCGTAAGAACCTGGTCGTAGGAAAAGTACGGGTCGAGAATAGCAGAAGCTAGTTCGATGTCTGACTTGGTTTGTTGTGTCGTTGCTCGTGAGTGGCTTCTGTGCACCGTACCTCGTATGCCCATGGGCGCCTCGAGGTTCACACCGAGACCCTGGGATGAAAAACCGTTGGTTTCGTCCATAAATTGCAGGGCTTGTCCGTCCAAGATCTGCTTCATTGGCACTCCGACGCCGCCTCCAAGCATAGCGCCAAAGTGCCTAGACATTTCAGCGAGATAGCGAGCACCATCGATCAAACGTTCGTTCTGCTCTTGATTCGCTCTGTGGAGTACCTCCCAACGCTCTTCGTCTCTTTTCCATTGATCGCGTTGATGCAGCTCCTGGATCTCCATCCAATATTTCACTCGCTCTGTAATATCCTCCACGGACGGCGAAAGCGTTGCGACGGATTCGGACACTGTCCGTACTTCACGGGCAGTGCATAGCTGAGCACCGCGATGAATGGCATCTGCGATGGATCGGATAGCATCTACATGCTTCCCATATTCAGCTGACATGTTCTCGTTCAGGCTACCTTTAAGGCGCTTCCAACCATTCTGGGAATACCACTTTAATGGAAATGTGACAAATGTCAGAATCCTGCAGCAGAGCTGAATGCACAGCTCCTCGAGGTGCGGCTCGCGGTATAGCGCCAGCTTGGCTTGAACATCCATGACGATTCTGTCGATCTCCTCTAGCGCGACTGCAAAATCCTCGCCAATATGAGTGTAATTTACCGAAGCCTAGCCAGCGAGAAGTCAGCCGAGACACCTAATAACCAGTGAAACGGAAGGCAAACCCTAGCTGGAGCAGAAACACGTTCCTTCGGCACATCAGAGTAAAGTCTTGCCTTACAGTCGAAGTTTTCATGAAAAGCAGCTCACCTTGGTGATCATTTCTACGGAACCGGTGACAATTGAAGTATACTTTTCGCCTTGTGGGAGCATTTTGAGAGCATTCGAATGGTTGTGGATACTCTCGCAAACACGATGGAACCCCTTCTTCGGTTGGTACATGATACTCTTCTTGCCTTTCTCTTCATGCTTGGATTTCAGATCGTTGATGGAAGCGATCAAAGACGACCACGAGACTGCACTACTTGATCCATCCGTAACCTTCACATCTGGAAAAGCGCTCTGGAATGCTTTCATGGCAGCTTCGAGCTCATCGTACCGAGCCCTCAATTGTCTTGACGCAGGGCGACTAGATGACTTGATGTCAGTACTCCATACGTTCAACACAACTAGTACGAAGTGATCATGGTACCTTGAGAGTGCATCTTGCAACAGAGCCGCAAAAGCGTCTTGTCGTTCCACCTCCTCACAGAACGACTCCTCCAGCCTCTGTCGTGATGGTTCCTTTTCGTCCGGGCCATTCTCTCCGTGTTGAGAGCGGAGGCTGTCCGAGTAGCTTCGCACAAGGCCTTGGGCCACGAAGTTGGGATGATCAGTCATTTTCGTGACCCCTTGCGTGGGAACGAAGGACTAGCAAACTCCAATTTACCCTACCCAATACGCTCTTCTTTTGACGCAGACTCTTGCGCACTCGCCAGGTTTCCACTTTTTCTCTGCTGCTTCGAATTCCCTCGATATCTCACTAAGGGTGGGCGCATGAATTGTATGCCAGGTTTCTTGGAGCCTGTTATTCTAGGCTCTGCCAAAAATGATAGCCTTACTTCGGTGATTTCGGGGCAGCCGCTCGCCTGTTCTAGAAAACTAAGTGAGTGTGAGACGCGCAAGTTGATGTTGTGATCTGAGCCAGCGGTCGTGATCTGGGTTTTTCCACGCCCAGGCATACCACCATGATTTAGACGCAAAACTATAACTTGCAGCGAGGCTGAGTGTCGTGGCTTTTCGGCCCCTCATATCGAGCCTTGCACCAATCAAAGGCAAGCTGGTGGTACTCCAAGAGCTTGTGCGATTGGATACTTGGGGGGCCGTCTCAGCCTCCGGGGCTGAGCCTCCTCATTGACGAGTGCTGCGTCCAATGAGGCAGCTGCTGCCGTGATCAGGACCGGTCAATGGAACATATGAAAGTCTTGGCATCCCAGAACCCAATTGTGCTCACGAAACACAGATATAGAAAACGATGGCTTGTCGACACGCTTCAGCCTTGCCGTCCTCCAGAATTCTTCCTCTTCTTCACTGATCAACGCCGTACACTTATTCGTCGCAAATTCTTCGTCATCTTACGTGAACGGAATCTTTAGATCTTCAGATGTGCACCGGCTTGTCGAAGAATACCTGAACTGGTCGAAAGCTGCTGGATACCGCTCGCGAGGCTGGCGTAGCTGAGTAGCGGCAGCGACGCTCTGGTGCCGGCAGCGACACAATGGATAGAACAGACGGACGAGAGATGCCAAGGGATATTCCGGAAATGAGTTCACCTTCGAAGAACGACGTACCAGTCGTAGATGCTCGTGGTGTGCAGCAGCCGGACAGCTCCAAGATGGATGAGACCGGCGAGCCAATCTCGCCTTCTTCTTGTGACGCGCCACCACAGCCACAATATGCGCCACAGCCAACTTCGGTTGCTACACCACCGTCTCAGGTTCGTTGATCGCTCATACTGCTTGTTGCCGCTATTTACAATGCAAAGGATGCGATACCCACGGTACCGAAAGTCCGTTGGACAGTCGAGTATCGCCAGCATGGAACGAACACGCTTCTCCATTCGCGTGACGTCACAGACTCCGCAGGTGTTAAGCCTCGCCAAAGGCCCCGCAACAGCCCTATTTTCGAAGTTATTGACGTGAACTTCACAGCCGAGACGAAGGATACGAACAAACAGGTCAATCCATCGTCCGAAGATGGGGACACACCTTCTCTCAGCTTTTCAGGCAGACAGTCTATCCGAGTGTATTCACGAGCCGTCATCAACGCCCTAAGGTCCGTCATCAGTTACTATCCAAATCACCCAGTGATTGGAGATCCAATCGACATATATGAACCTTACGCCGTCTTATATCACCATCAAGAAGAGCTGGAGGCTTTTCGGGATAGATTTAAGCCAAGCAGAGCTGAACAACCAGATGAGCCAGATGAGTGTGCTGTAGGTGACACTTACGAGCACCTCGGCTACCTGCTAGATTTCATGGAAACTAAATTTGGGGATAAGATACGCAGAGAAAGAGAACGATGGGCTCAACCAGTTCCATCAGTCTCCTTTGACGTAAGCGGGTCCGGTACACGGGAATTCTGGTTAATGCTGACCTCGCCAGATGCTGTGGTTGCTGTTGAAGCCAGGAATCGACGTATACCATGACCAAGACACACTAGACTCTAAAGAACCATTCGTCATAGCGGACGTATTCGCTTCCATGTGGAACAAAGCTTGTGTGGAATACAATGTCCGACTCTGGCACCTCGTCGGCGACGAATATTCCATCCAGCCGGCGGAGCGAACGATTTTGATATCACGCTTTGATGGCGAAAAGCCGATTCATAAGCTAGACATCTTCCCGTGCGAGTATCTGGAAGGGCATGCGGAGAGAAAGTTGGCCTTGATACAAAGAGGCAAGTTGTACTTCCAGCTTCGGCGCAAGAAGTGCATGTACTTTGATGGCGAATGCAGTTCCTTCCCTCGTCGAACGGTAAGTTATGGATGTGTGTACGAACCCGTATCAACACCACTCTGACCTATGATACAGTACAAAGGGTATGTGATGGTCGACCCCGTTCAGTACGCAAGAGACTTTGGCTTGGTCAGCACTGCAGGTAGCCCAGTAATTGACGGAAAGCCTTCCGGTCTGCCAGCATGCTATTGTAAGAGATGCTCTTCGATCGAAACGGAAGCGACGAAACCAGCCAAGTTCGATGGCTATCGCAGAATAGGACCGGCGAAGGTAGATGAGATGACTGACCACCAGTACTTCATCTGCACGCGCGATACATTTGCATTCGTGTTTCAGATCCGAGAATGGAGTGAGTATCCACTAGCGCAACTAAATTGACTCCACTAATCTCCAAAGAATTGCTGTTTCTCGATGGCTTCCAAGAGCCAAAGTGGGACATGGGCTTGATGGAGAATTTAGTCATCAAGCCTCACTACAAGGCAATGATACAGAACCTCACAAAGACCTTCATGCAGCAGAAATTGTCGACCTCGACAGAAGCCGGCGGCGACTCAGGTGCAACGAAAGCAACTGTGTCGCAGTCATGGAACGCCGACTTCATCGAGAATAAAGGCAGGGGCCTTGTGTTTCTTTTGCACGGTAAGCCCGGCGTGGGCAAGACGTACACAGCGGAATGCATCGCAGAGCACCTTCGGCGACCTCTGCTTCCGATCACTTGCGCAGATATCGGGGTGACTCCAGCCACGGTTGAAGAAAAGCTGGTGCGATGGTTTAAACTAGCTCGAAGCTGGGATGCGGTGATGCTTCTCGATGAAGCAGACATCTACATGGAGTACCGCCAGATCCATGATCTCAATCGGAACAACCTCGTAGCGAGCTTCCTCCGCGCCATCGAATACTACGAAGGCATCCTATTCTTGACAACCAACCGTGTAGGTACATTTGATGAGGCGTTCCTCTCCCGTATCAATCTGGCCATATATTACCCAGACTTTGAAGACAAGGAGAGGGAGAAGATCTGGCATAACTATTTCGATAAGCTCGAGCGTGAAGCAGGGGATCGCTTCTACGTTCCCGAAAGTACTATGTCGTACGCTACAGAATCGGATGCGGTGAAAGATCTCAATTGGAATGGTCGCGAGATTCGTAATGGTGAGTACAGAAAAAATAATATTTATCGAGCTCGACGCTGATCGTACAATGTAGCTTTCCAGATCGCAGTTAATCTAGCCCAAGCTGAAGGAAGCAAAGACAAGAAAGGACGCTTCATTGTAAAGCGCGATCACATCAAGGTAACAGTGGAACTTTCGAAGGAGTTCAAGGGTTACATGGTGTCAGTCCACAAGAAGAACGAGAGCCAGCGAGCGCAACTGATGGGGTATCGGTATGACGCGTTCAACCTACCGAGTGGACCAAAGCAGGAGTATTATTAGTTCTTTGTACAGTCACAATCAAGAGCCTCTAAATGAATGCTTCGAATCTGGCTGCCTAACCCTCGAGCCTCCCAATCCACGCGCCCTGTGCGTCCTGTGCGTCCTGCATCCGTGCGGCAGTCATGGCGCGTTCTTCCTCCTTAGTTGAAAGCGCGGCGCGGACGGCGCGAGGAAGCCACTCATGGAGGATATATAGGAATCGCTTATTCGACCACTCTCGATCACCATCTCCACTCAGGCCCCCCAACCCTGGAAGCGGTTGACCAAGATTAAGTAGCCTATACGCCATGACATCAACCATTGCCTCAGGGGAGCGATGGCCCGCCGCTCGAAGGCCTACCGGTCGAGCTCATCAGCTGGATCTCCCACAACCTCGACGATACGACTCGATGCAACCTACGACTCGTTAGTCGTCGCCTCGGAACCACTTCGTTCGACGCCTTCGGCAGACATGTTTGTGGCTCGCGCAAACATGGGGTCTCGCGGAAGAGCCTGCAAAACCTCCCATCTGACTTGGAATCCCAGCTCCAATGACGGTATCGGTTTCATCGGCGTTGGGAGTGACGCAATCACTGCCAAAGATGAGCAGATTCCTGGACTGTTGCAGCGCACGCTGAGGGACAAGGCTACGATTTCTGAGGATTTCACCTCGAGTACTGAAACTGTTTGGTTCAACGATGAGGTCCAGCCTCCGCCGATTTGGGATAGGATGCCACTTCTGCCGCCCGGAACCGAAAACTCAGCATTTGGACCACGCGCTCTCGCATTGTTCGGGGGGCCGGGAAGTAGCGATACTTCGAACGATGCCTAGGACTGCAAGGAATAGACCCGCAGGGAGTTTCGAGGGATCATAAAAGCTAATGATTTGGTCGATTTGAAGGAGGATTATGTCCGTGGTCTGATTCTATTGGTCAGTGATATACTAGAGCATTGAGTGTCAATGGATCAGAGGTGAGAACGATCTAGAGAGGAGTCGTGGGGTGGACGGTGTTGAACTTTAGGAAAGAGAATGCCATGAGTTTTGGCGCGTTTCGCGTGCAAGCACTTATCGAATCTAAACCAGAAATACGAAAATCTGAAACTAGCAGACAATGAGATCGTGATGTGAGAAAGAACGAGTCAGGATATTGTGTGAGGAAGGCAAAGGCTGGAGGCTGACGATGGGAATGTTGCTCGTGCCAAGCCGCTAGTGACATAGCGTTTTGCTTATTAAAGCTCGTTTCTTAGGTGCCCAGCTATTCTGCAACTCCAGGCCAATCTCTTCCACGATTATCAGCCTTGTGGACTCTTGACCATCCACGCCGAGAATTGTTCGACCAATTCCGGCGATATGTTTGACTTCAGGCCCCCAATGTTCGCAAGTTCACCGTTCGGCGATGCCCATGAGCGAATTCCACGATTGCTCTCATTGGGCATGGGTGGAACCTACAGACAGCCTTCCTCGTGTAATGCAATGCATGTTCCTCTTGAGACCAGTCACACGTGTTTCGCTTTGCACCTTGGACTCAGCTTGACGTTGCCTTCGGACTGATGCATTTGCGATTCGCCTAAGGAGGTGGGATGTTGATTGTGGCAACGATAGAGCATTCTTAATGGCTTGGGATGGTAAGTGAGAGACGGATTACATATTTAGGTAGGGTGCGGTCTTTTTCTTCCCCAGTAACCAGGGCTTCACCACACCAAATGCCCCCAGAAAGGCACTCTAACTGGCCATCAACATGAAGTGCGGTCTATTCTACAGCGCTTGGGTCGCCCTACTTCCCGCCGTCCCCGCTTATGTTTGCATTCCCCCGCTCTGTGATCCCAACTGCCCGAATGGAGAGTGGGCTAAATGCGATGACGGCCCAGACTTCTGCATTGATGGAGATCCGGGATGCTACGACGTGATCGTCTATTCAGAATGGACGACAACATACTATTCCACGGAATGGGAGACCTCTACTACGACGTCTGTCTATGTGATAACCTCCACGTCCGTTGATGAGGAGCTCTCTGTGGATACAACCACCGCATACGATGTCAGTACATCCAAGGGATGTAAGTCAAGCTGACTCAAGAACAGACCACAACGTCAACAGTCTTTGAGGGCGACACAACCACTACTGAATATGATACAGAGATTGAGACAATCACCGCAGCTGCCAAAGCCCGGCCTCGTTTTTTTGGCCTGCACAGGCGCGACGGTACTGGGACAATACTGATAACGACATACTGGTATATAACGGAATATGACACGGAGTGGTCGACGGAGACAGATTACAGCACCGAATGGACGACCATTACCTCTGTCAAAGGCTCGCAGATCACCGTTACGGAATGGTCGACCGATTACGAAACCCAAGCTGGAGACATTGTGACTATCACGAGTACCGTCACTTCGACAAGCACCGTGCAAGCGGAGCCACAAGCCACTGCGCAGACCTCGAGCGCGCCGGAGACGAGTTCGCTGGAGGAGAGCTCAGTGATTACCAGCCAACCAACGACAACATCACCAGAAACAAGTGGCGGCCCGGGCGGTGGCGGTCAGTCGCCTGGCGCAGCATCGACGCCGACGGGGCGTGCCTCCTGTTGTCCGAATGATTCCGTTACGATGAGTAGTCCGAATGCAACTCCTGTACCTGGTGGTGGGGCCTGTGGCAGTCCACATGGTCGGGTAGTAGCTCTTGTTGCTCTCTTCGCGATCTCAATCATCACGTCATGTGGCTAGGTTTGAGCATGCTGTCAAACGCATTGGTTAGACAAGGGCGGAAATATCAGAGATATACGCAGCAATGGACTCATCTCCATACGATGAAAAATCTATGCACTATTGTACAAATATCCAAGACTAAGATGAAGCCAGTGCACCATTGGTCCTCAGCGAATAGGAATAATGAACGATGCTCACCTCATATCCGGCAACCCCCGGGAATACGCCGATCAATGGAACCATGGCGATGATCAAATTGCCAGCACACCGACTTCTCGTGACCAGCGCGTTTGGCAGGTATCCCGCGTGATCCGATGGGATCACGCTCATGATTCAGTGAAGTGCGGGGCGCGAGTCCTTGTCCACCACGTCTGCGCAGGGAATACCTCTCTCCTCAAGTAGCGTAAAAGTATATTTCTCTTCTTTCGATTACTCCCGACGTCTCTTCTACCTCACTCCCCTAGGAACATCGAAAGGAAAACTGAAGGCAAGCAAGGCGAAACCGCTGTGTTGCACCACCCCGCTTGTGGCGTCCGATAAGCGTTATCGCGAGCTAGAGCTTAGGTGCATCACGTCACCTGCACAACGCCTTCTCACGTCTCTGACCTCGACCACGAGCCTTGAAGAAGGCATACGTTTCGCGCGGAGGAGCAGCGCTCTCCCTTCCACCTTGTTCCTAATTCCTCTTTCACGCTCCTGGCTGAGCCCTCGTTTCCTCCCTAAATTTCCTGCTGCAATCTACACGATACAATACCCGATTACCCCGCTTCATTCCGAGGAGAGCTCCAGAGCTCCCATACACTTCCGACTCAGACATTCCGCGACGAGTATTCACCGCCATTCAGTCACTACACACTCCAATCTCTACACCTCACCATCTTCCATCCAACCTCGCACCAACCATGGCCCCAACTCCGACCTCACCACCATCGCCATTCCCGCTCTACCTCCTCCCTTCAATCCCCTTCCGCCGCCGCCGCTCCTCCATCCTCTCAACCAGCACCTTCTCCTCCTCTTCCTCACCGCCAACATCCCCATCCAGCAGCCCCCCAACCCACCCAACAGCCTACCTCAGCACAAACCCATCCTCGCTCCTGCGCTGCTCCAAATGCCTCACCGACCTGCTCCCCACCACCTCGATAATCTCTAAGGGCTTCACAGGCCGCCACGGCCGCGCCTACCTCGTCGCCCCACCCAGCACGTCGACTCTCTCCTCCCCCTTATTTTCGGCGCCAGACGCAAGCGTGCTTCCGCCAGGCGATATACCGAACACGCTGACGCACAAGGCCGTGCCGCGACAGCTCGTCACCGGCGCGCATACCGTGTCCGATATTAGTTGCAGGACGTGCGGTACGGTGCTGGGGTGGAAGTATGTCCAGGCGCAGGAGGAGAGCCAGAGGTATAAGGTGGGCAAGTTTATACTGGAGACTAAGAGGGTTGTGAGGGGGTCGGGG